>VXBI01002033.1:477443-540377 GCA_013397375.1 Toxostoma redivivum | reverse complement strand
CAAAAAAAACAAAAAAAACCCAAAAAAAGAAACCAGATTCAGCATAGGTCAATATTCAACAGAGAATTTATTTGGAAAATAATAACAGTAATAACAAGATTTTCATCATATTTTGTGCCTGCACTGATCTTTTTTTCACCCAATTCTATATGCTACGTATGTATGTTCATTGAATTACCTCAGCATTATAAAATGCAGTCAAATAACTTCTCATCCAAATTCACAGCAGTTTTGTTTTTTTATATCAACCAGCTTCATGTCAAATAGCTTAAAATTGTTGTTTTTTCTCATCTTCTGGCAAAAGATTATAGGTGTTTTTTTGTTTTGTTTTATTTATTTATTTTTTTTTTGGTCTCCATTAAATACTAAGTCATGTTGAGACATCTGATTCTTTTAGGTTATTTTACCTATCTCTTTCTATCCAGGATGGAGCACAGCACATTTTACAAAGTAAACTGAATTCCAGAAGACGCTTAATATTTTTTTTCCTGTTTATGTTTTTTTACGTATTTTCTGATAGGTAATTATTACTAAATTTTCTTCCTTAGGATTTTCTTTTGTTTTGCAAGGAGAAAAATTAATTAGGATCACTCTGAGATTACACTTGAGAAAAATCTGGGTCTTAACGCATATTTAATTCAGCCATTTATTTCTTTAAAGGCATATCTTACAAAGATAAATCCTTAGCAGTCACTGCTGAAAAGTATATAATGGAAAAAAAATTACAGAACCAGCTGAACAGTCGTAGTCTACATTCCCTGGACACAGTTTTGTATATTTTTTAGGACTGTCTTTACACTCCTTGTGCTGCAGCATATGAGAAAATGGATAGCAAACAGCTTTTGGGTATTAGGAATTCAAAGGAGATGACTAACCTTTGTAATCTAGGGTATTTCATCCATTTATGATATACCTTTCATTTGTTTGTGAAGAAAATAAGTTTATTAAGGGAAGAAAGGCCCCAGAAAGCCCGTTAGTATTTAAGTTTATCAAAGCTCTAGAGCAATGCATCCCAAAAAAGAGAAAGTCAGGCAAAAAAAAAAGGCTGGCAGACCAGCATGGATGAACAAATAGCTCTTGGCCAAATTCAAGCACTAAAATAGGAAGCTTACAGAGGGTGGAAGCAAGGACAGGTAACCTGGGAGGAATACAGGGAAATTGTCTGAACAGCCAGACATCAGATTAGGAAAGCTAAAGCCTGGAATAAAATTTGGACAGAGACATCATGGACAGCAAGAAAATCTTCTGTAGGTATACTGGTGATGAAAGAAAGACCAGGGATAATATGGACTGTCTCTGAAAGGAAATGGGAGATCTGACTACCCTGGTACGTGGTGGAAGCTGAGGTAGTCAATTACTTATTTTCTACAGTCTTCACCAGCAGTTGCTCCAGCCACACCGCCCAAGTTACAGAAGGCAAGGCAGGGACTAGGAAAATTAATAACCACTGTCCACTGTAGATGTAGACCAGGTCTGCGATAGTTTAAAAAACCTAAAGGTACACAGGTCCTTGGGAATTGATGAGAAGTATTCATGGTACCTGATGAAATGTATCCACAGATGCAGAAAGTGTCAGTGGATGAAGTGGCTAAGTAACCATCCGTCATATCTGAGAAGTCATGACAATACAGTGAAGTTACTACTGACAGGAAAAGGAGAAACATAACCCTCATCTTCAAAAAGGGAAATAAGGAGGACTTGGGAAACTCTATACTGGTCAGTCTCACCTCGGTGCCTGGCAAGATCATGGGGCAGATCATCCTGGAAACTACAAAACATGAGAATGTGGTTGATAACAGCCAGCATGGCTTCACCAAGGCAAAATCATGCCTGTCAGTTTTGGACATCTTCTGCAATGGGGTTATGGTGGTGGTGGATGAGGAAGGAGTGACCAATGTCATCTTCCTGGACCTGTGTAGAGAGTTTGACACTATCCTGCACATCATCTGTTTTTAAACTGGAGAGACATGGTTTTGATGGATGAAATACTCAGTGGATAAGGAATTGGCTTGTTGCTCACACTCAGAATTTGCAGCAAACAGCTCAATGTCCAAGTGGGAACCAGTGAAAAATGATTCCCCAGAGGTCAGTATTGGTACTGGTGCTGTTGAACATCTTTTTCAGTGGCATGGTCACTGCAATTGAGTGCACCCTCAGTATGTTTGCTGACAGCACTGAGCTGTGTGGGAAAAGATGCCATGCAAATGAGGGACCCTGACAAGTTTGAGAGATGGGCATATGCAAACCTCACAAGACTCAGCAAAGCCAAGTTTAAGGTCCTGCACCTGGTTTGGAGCACTCCTAAGTACAAATACAGGCTGTAGAAAGAAAGGATCAAGAAGATCCTTGAGGAGAAGAATTTGGGATTCTTGGTTGACAAGATGCCCAAACTCAGCTGAGAGTGTGTGCTTGCATACCAGAAAACTGTAACAGCAACCTGGCTGCATCAAAAGCAGTGTGGGCAGTAGAAAGAGGGAGGTGATTCTGCCCCTCTGCTCTGCTGAAACCCTACCTCTAGTACTGCATTCAGCTCTGAGACCTGCAAAATAAGAATAATGTGGATCTCTACCTGTTGGAATGGATTCAGAGAAGAGCCATGAAGATGATCAGAGGGCTGTAGTACTTTTCCTATGAAGACAGGTTAAGAGATTTGGCCTTGTTCATCCTGGAGAAGTAAAAGCTCTGGGGAGACTTTATATGGCCTAAAAGAGTGATAGAAAGGCATGTTTTACAAGGTTGTGCATGGATAGGACAAGAGGCAATAGCTTCAAACTGAAAGAGGGTTGGTTTAGATTAGATATTAGGAAGAAATTCTCTACTGTGAGGGTGAAGAGACACTGGAAGAGGTTGCCCAAGGAAATAATGGCTGCCTCATCCTTAGAAGTGTTCAAGGCCTGGTTAGGCAAGACTTCAAACAGCCTGGTCTAGTGGAAGGTTATGGCTGAGTGGTTGGAACTAAATAATCTTTAAGGTCCTTTCCAACTCAAACCATTCCATGATCATTCTATGATTTCATTATTCATAACACACAAGGATACATGCTTAATTTTATGAAAGTTATATATATTTTTTTCTTAAGTGAATCCTACTAGGGATAGTGAAAAAATGTCTATTAAAAGTTAGTAAAGTGTGGAAAACGTGTTAGAAAATTACAATAAAATGCACTCAAAAATTATATTCTTTCTATGGTACTTTTTGGACTTTTCAAATAGAAGAAAATATTGTTGAAATAATTCTACAGAATATTCATTAGAAAACCAGAGCTTGTCTGCACTGGTGAGAAATACCTGCCTTTGAAGAAAAAACAGCAGGATAGTGAGGTCAGAAATGTCTTTAAATGAATAGAGTGTGTATATTCTTTATAAATTAATCTTTACTTCCCACAAAAACATTCAGGTTTTCTGCATACGTTAGACTACCTACAGCACAGCCTTCCTCTGAGCCTCTAGGCAATTATGCTTGCACTGTTAGCATTAAATAAAAATTTCAAATGTAACACTTCTTTTCTGGCTTTCCATTGAATATATTTCATGGCAAAACAATGGTGCTTAACTTGACCAATACCAGTAAACCAAAAGCATCCAAGACTGGCCAAGAATAGTGCAGTGCAATTTGTGGGTTTATTTTTATAAAAGCTTTTTCCTCTGGAAAATTGAAACTTCAGTGAAACTTCACTACAAATAAAACCTAAATATTTCAAGTCTCTCCTGAAATTGAATATAAATGAAAAGCACTATTTGCAAAATTCACCAAATAACCAATCTACACTAAGTGGCTGATGGCAATTACTTCTGAAATTAGAAAAAGATGTTACTAATCTAGTGAACCTCATTATCCTTATTTGCATGAACTGTAAAAAAAAACTTATAATCTTAGAAAGACTGAAAAAAACATATTTACTTGCAGTTGCATTAGAATAATTTCAGTGTTGTGCAGTAACACTTTATACTTTTATGTAAGCCTGTAAAATATGGGAATGCCACTGGTGCTATTTTGCATGTGCTATATTTCCACAAGCCACCAAACTGCGCATCATATTGTCTAAATAAGGATGTGTAAGCAGATGCTTTTGAGTTGTTATTTTATGAATGAGATGTTTTAATCTCCATTAGAGATAAGATGTTGATTCATCTCCATTTATTGTGTAAATACATGGTGGAACATTATGTGTACAAAGGAAAAGCTTCATTTTGCTAATCAAAGAGATCTAAAAAGACTGCTGTTATCTTCAATCTTACTAGCAGTTCAGTGTATTCCCTGTGCTGAAGTCATCATGCTTGTGCTTCAAATGCTCATTATTCATCCTTCTCTTAACAGATAAAAAAAGACTCTGGAAAGAAATACTTAAAAAATGTGATTTATTTTTACAATGAAAATTTATAAGTAATTTATTAGGTATTTTTGTAAAGACATTCTCCTATATAAGAAGTGAATATGAAAATGTGTTTTCCTTTTTTATTTTTCTTAAGTGATGACACACACATTGTACCAGTTTACCCTCTTATTTTGCACATCAGGAAAGGAGATCCCACCTTCAGATCTGAGGAGGCTTTCAGCATATTCAGCTCCTTAAAAATATGGAGGTTTGAAGACCGTGTGCACGTTTAACATGTGGGGGTTCCTTCTCTAGATGCAAATGCTGGTTGGATTTTCCTGACTTCATGTGAAGATGGTGTTTGCCAGCCCAGTCTCACAGCCAGATTGTCACACTGTGCCACCAACTGAACCACGCTGGCTTGGAGAGCAGAACCACACAAACACAGCCCTTCAGCTCCTCAGATACAGGAGTCTCCTCTCAAAGTTACAGCATCATCCTTGCCTCATTCTAATTCTACTCCAAGGAATCTCTAGCATCACTTAATGGAATTACCTAATTTCAGTCTGAGGACTCTTTTTCTTCCTGGTTTGGTCTCTTTGCCTTGCTTTTTATCACACTTTTCTAGAGGCGATTTGAAGAGTCAGAGTAGCAAATTCAGCATAGCTCGCTCTCCAGCTGGGCTGAAGGCCTCTTCCATTAATCCATGGCTCTTTGAACAGCTCTCTGTGAAAGGAACTATTAGCTCCTGCTGCAATTTGAATAGAGCCAGACTCAGCAGGTGTGAGCAGACCCACATGTAAAAAAAAAACGCCTTCTTTGGCCTGAGATACAAAAGTCAAGCTTGCCTGGAAGCAGAGACACAGGCACCTCAGGAAATGATGTGCAGAAGACTCAAATGCTTTTCAAAATTAGGTTTGTGACAGACATGCAACACTTGAATGGGGACTGTGTACAAACAGGCCAAAAGTGACATAGAGGGTGCCTTGTGGGGCCATAATGTTGGTGAACGAATCCACTAAGGAGAATGCTTTTAAAATTCCCCATAATTTTTACTTTTAGCATATTTTAAAAAAAATCTTAATTTTATTGTACTTAGCATATTTGTGCTGACCAATATGTTTTACACAACAAATGAAATTTTATCTTTTAGCTTGAAAAAATCCCCACGCTATAAATCAAGGAAAAATTAAAAATATCTTCCNGGGCCTGATGAAAATGACAAGAATACATGTTTGGATAAGATCTATATATATATAGTATACAATAGAACAATATGGATTTAATAATTAATACATAGTTATATAAGGAAAAGGGTATAAAAACATGTTCATCTCAGATCCATGTCGGAGTCAGATTTGGGTCTGTACCCCTGATTCCCAGAACTCTTCAATAAAGCACCTGCATATAATCATTCCGTGATTATGTGTTTTCAACGCTATCACTAATATGACATTTCATGCAACCCAAGTGAGTTGGTCTCTCAACAGGTAAAGCACTGGGGCAAGAGAAGCTAACAAGCATTATACATAATTCTTTTTGACAGACATTAGTGTTCCTCTATGTGTGTACAAGTATGTGCATATGTTAAATCATTCACAAAATGCAGGAAAGTAATTACTTTTTC
Organism: Toxostoma redivivum; assembly: GCA_013397375.1. NCBI lineage: Eukaryota > Metazoa > Chordata > Aves > Passeriformes > Mimidae > Toxostoma > Toxostoma redivivum. The sequence goes on along the minus strand of VXBI01002033.1, from coordinate 534,435 downwards.
AACAAGTCAGAATTAGTCTTATTTCCTCTATTTCAATTTTGCTGTTTTTAAATAAATAGTTAATATACAAGGAGAGCTTCTTCCAGACTATTTGCCTTAGAGAAACTTTCATGTGTTTCTCTCCCCTTTATTCTAGTTAGTGCTATGGCACTTAACAACATGAAATTAGCTGATAACTATCCACACTTTTTCTATCATGCCTTAGCACTTAGAGGCTTTTAGGTGATGGTTAAGCAATTGTTTCCCATTCATCAACATACAACCATCCTGTACAGTGAAAACCACAGAGGTGACTGGTTGGTCGCTAAAAATAAAACCAGCAAAACACACCTAAAAAATTTATCAGCTTCACGCTATTTAGCGTGACTTAATTAACCTTAATATTACTGTACTAGTTTGAAGACCCTTGTACTGAAGTAATTAAAGCTTTGAGAACATGGTGGGTGTTTTTCCTCACATGAATAAAGGAAACTACCAATAGCTCAAAACACTCCAGTAAGTGTTTTTCTGCCTCTTATGCTTTTTGGCTCTCTCAGTGTCGGGACCAGAGACACAGTCCATCCTGCAGCTGTCTGATCCAGAGAACTGCCAGGTTTTGGCCTCCTCCCCCTGTTGCCTTGTAGCACAAGGCATCAGAGAAATTCACCGAGGTCATTCTGATAATACTTTATACTTGATGGGATGCGATATTTGTCTGTTGTTTTAAAGTTTATGTTTGCAGGCAGCTCAGAGCAGTGGGGGATAGCAAATGCAGAATGCCTCTTCCAAGACTCTGCTGGCTCTTTTCTATTTACACAGTTTCTATCACACTTATCACAATGGCAGATAAGCACTTTTCAGTGTTAAAGATGACAATTACACTGATGGCGTTTCTAAACCTATTGAAGCCTGCCACCAGTTGGCACAGCTTCCTCTCAGCTGCTAGATACAGTCTATGAGATTGCCAATAATTTCAGAGGTTGACAGACCAGCAGTGTTTCAGCCCAGGGATTACCCAAATTAATACCCCTTTGGCTAGTGTCTCAGCCTGTCAATTATAAGATTTCATCTCAGAATGCCTCTACATGCCAATTTTAATTGCTGTCAAAAAGCTGGTGCATGTAGGTGCAGATGCATAGTGCTGTTGAAGTTTACAGGACAGCAGATAACAGTAGGATAGAATAGGTGAAATGTGGAAAAATTATGACAGTATACAGTTTCACTGAGTTTCTGTGACATTATTTGAACACAAATAAAATAGACATGGTAGGATTCATTCTTTTTTTCATTACACTTGTCTTTCAAAATAGACTTTAAAAGAAAGTACCAGCTATTTGGAGCCTGTTTGCAGCTCCACATATGTTAAACAAAGTTGTCTTTGGAGAGTGTGATCCTTTTCATGAAGAAAACAAAGAGAACTGTTTCTTCTCTTTACCCTATGCATCCATCATCCCTATACCTCAGTAATAGTATTTCAGTGCCATTTCAAAATTACATTCTGAAAAAAAAAAAAAAAACCTGCTTATCAAAATGCTGAATTCCAAATGCTATCCTTGGGAGATTATGAAATGTCTACTTTATGGAGTTGAGAAGTTCATCTTGCCATGTAAATTTATGTATGAGAGCATTCAAAAATCTCTCTCCAAAAAGTTAATGATCCAGGCAATGACAAGTTAACCTTCTTCGCTCAGCAGGATATGAAAACACAAGGAAAGCAGGGGTTTTAGTGCCAATGGGCTATTGTCTTAGTTGGTATAAATTTGCATGCTTTATGAAATCCACTGACCTTTCAGGATCTGATGATCTTCAGCAACAAGTTAAAATGAAATATCCCATTCTGGACTATCTAAACTATAAAAGTAAAGCTGACCCTAAGAACATAAACAAGGTCTCCTATGTTTTAAAGTGTATAAATTAAGCACACTGGATAATCCAACTTCATGAGGCATTTTTAAGATATCTTAAAACTCAAATTAATATCCTCGAGCCTTGATTTATTAGGAACCTCTCCCATTCACTAGGATCATTCAAATCTCATTGAAAGTGGCCATGAAATTACATAGTTAGCTCTCTCATCCTTTGTGGGAGCATCCTGCCAGGCCCCTGGACCTACAGGTGTCAGGTTTGCTTGGGTATCTACTTGACAACCTGAGCTACCTTGGTTTTTAACTTTGTTTAGGGTTTACTTCTGTTTACAGATATTTGTCCATGGCAGATTACTCTTTGAGTAAAGAGACTGGCCTTTTTTTTCTTTAGTTTCAAGGCAATTGATCTTCCCCAGAAATTGCACCAGAAACAAAAGCTGTTTATTTGGGTCTATGGATTGGGTAGGTTGCAAGACGCGAAAGACCACTGCTGCTGTGGTGAAGAAAATTACAACTGCATTTTAGGGTTTCAGAATACATCTAAAGCCTAAATCAAGACAAGGAAGCAGGAACTGTGTTTTGGCTATATTTTAATGTACTTGATGCAGCTGCAGTATAATCTTTGTAAGAAAATACATTATACATTAAATAATATTTATTATATTTATCACGGAAAGCAGCCCAAATAAAATTAATTGTTTTGTTAGCAGTTTATATGAAACTAGAGTCGCAATCTTTTGTATTTTTTCATTTCTGTTTCCATAGTTTTTGATGCAAGAAAGACAACAAAAATGAGTGCTCATATCCAGGGGAAAAGCTTATTTTTCAATATTTGTCTAGGCAGATTTATGACCTATGCTACCCCTGAAATGGGGAAGTTCAACCTTCTTAGCACTTAACATATGCCTACATTGTTGGTAATACTATGGTTTTCAAATATGTCCTAGATATGTCACCCTCAAACATAACACCATGAACTCCCATTTGTTAATCTGAATTAATGAGCAGATGATGTCCAGCTAAGGATGGAGAAAATAACAATCTCATATTGTTAGGGATGATTCATGTACACATACATAGAGTATTTTCTTATTATTAAATCCTTTATCACAAAAATTGTCCATGTTTTTCCTTTTTATGTAAGCATCCTTAATGATTTTTAGGAGTGTAAGGACATTTTGACTAAATAGAGGAACAGCAGCTATATTCTTTCTGGATTTTTTGCTTGATTTGTTTTTAGTATAACTGTTGGCATCAGAAAAAAACAAGTATTGTGACTTTTTTTGTAGGCTTGTTCAGGAGCAGAAACAATTTAAATATTTTTAATTTAATATTTTCAAATAATAATTTAATGAACTACTAATCAATTTTAACACTTTCTAACAAAGTACATGAGATTTACTGAGGAAAGATTAAAGACACATACATCTTCTTATCCTAATCCACACTGTTCCATGTCTGAAATTCAATGTTTTCTTGTTTTTATGTTAATGGAGCATTTTTAGTCATTCTTATTTTAATTATGGGCAATTGTAGCCAATGAATATTCCTTGGGACTTTAAAGATTTTTTTTCTAAAAAGAAGGAGAACAGAAACAGTGCCTAGAGACATATTTGTTTAAAATATAGTGTAATTAATTTTCTTGTACTTTGTAAAATAAAAAATTGATTGAAATATTTAACAAAATAGCTATTGTAGAAGTAAAGAAGCCCAGATAATTATCTCTTTCTAGATAAATATATAGTACTAATTTTGATACATTTTCTGTCAGTATAGTGTTTTTCTTAAATCTACAATGGCTATATGTATGATTTTTAAAATGGCACTGCTACTTCCTATGCATTTTGCTGCAGATTCTGTAATTATGATATGAACAGTCCCTCAGAAATATACATTTAATTTATATGGGGTGAGATGGTTCAGTAAGTCTGCTCTAGGTCAGATTAACAGAACTAAGTGCAACCCTTCAGAAAGAGGGGTTCTGGAACACTAAGCCACACTTCTCCCTCCCTAGTTCTGGATTGCTTCAGTAGCTGGAACTGTTCATGGAGCATAATGTGCAGTAATATTAAGTCTTTGCAATGTCTTTAATTTGCTGTCATGACTGACCCATCCTGACTTCTCGTAGCCCTTTCCAGACCTCATCTCACACTCTGAGGATTTGTTCTTGAGCTTTTGAACACCTCTGTCCTGATTAAAAAAAAAAACAACAAAAAAAAACCACCAAAAAAACCAAACCAAACCAACCAAACAAACAAAAAACCCTGAAAAAGTACTGGGATGTGAGAGCTGTGTCTTTTTATCTCTGTGTCTTCCCTCAGGCTGGAAAAGTTCGTGTCTCAGAGAAATGATAATAAGATAATAAGGAGAAGGTGGCATATCTGTTAACAATCTGGGTATTTTAAAAGTTTTATTTGCTACCATCTCCTCTAGAAACAATTTCCTTCATTTAGTTTATGAACCCATGCCAGTATTTTAACTTTTCTGAGGCTAGAGAAGCCTGCTTATGAAAACAAACTTGCTTGCAATTACAGTTCTAGCTGCATAATATTTTTCTGACAATCTTTATGTTGGCATATTTTGCGTTATTATTATAACTTGAAACTTATAACTGCTGTTTTGTGTCATCAAGAAAAGATGGACAGAAGTGTTTTGACACTTGTCAGAGAGCGGTGAGAAAATGGGAAAAGTGGAATTGTGTGTTATCTATAGCTGGATTCATCTGGTCAAAAATAAAAATCCCAAAAAACATAAATAATAAATAAGAAATAAGGAAAATGTGTTTTATTAACCATAATGAATTACAAATATGTATATACTGTAGCTTTTCATGTTTCTTTCAAAAGCACTTTCAATTGTAATTTTAAAAAATTAATTCAGTAGGCAAGGGAAAAAAAACAGAGAAAAAAAAATTCCTTTAATACTCAAGAACAGTCAGAACAGGTAAAAAATGATTTAATTGCACTCTTCCATACTCTTCTTCTGTCACTGGCTTGTTCTGTGTCAGACCAGCCCTCTGAGTTCTCTCTCACGTGGTCAGTAGGGCTGGGGTGATGCCATTCTCTCGGGGCACTGGTGGTTCTTCTAGATTTGCCTGTACTGCAGAGCAGCTCTCATCTCTGCAGATTTCACTGGCTGTATTTCCTCTTCACCACAGTCTGGGGACAAGATGTTTGCAGATGGGGACTCTCTTTGCCCATTTACACAGATCCTCAGTGCCATGACTCTGAAATGAAGCCAAGGCTCCAAGGGTTAATCTTTGCCATAAAGAGCAACTCTTTGTCTAAGGTTGATTGTTGCTGATTTCCTGTGTTTACTAGTTAACTTGTACTTCTGTGGGAATTCATTTGTGTCATTACCACATCATATAATACATTTTCTCTGGTAGGCATTAGAAAGTTTTTTTGTGTAAAAAAAGCCCAACAACTAAAAAAATAACAAGCCAATACAAATGCACACACACACAAAAAAGCAGATATAAATCTCTATAGTTAATTAAATTTGTTTTGTAAACCAGAGGTTTTGCAGCCTGTTATCTTCAGGTCTTTTGTAGAAGTATATGTTGCAGACCTACCTTTAAGACATTCACTTCTAGACAAATATATGGGTTACAGGACTACTGAAAACAGATAAACCAACAGATATGACAAAATATGATATCTTATTTCTTCATTTGGCATTTGAAGAAAATTACCTTGTCTGAAAAGGTTCAGCTGTGTTTGATATCTATGAGTGAGCATCTTGTGAAATACATTTTAAGAAGAAAATTAAATCTAGTTGTTATGATAGCTATAAGTCCTATTTTTGAAAGTCATATTGTAGATGAAGAAAAAAAAAAAAACAAATCAGGAACAAAATTAAAGTAATACAAAATATATATTTTCACTTGAAATTCATTGCTATTGGAAGAATAGATGTTGAAGAGATAAACCTCCTCTATTTTATAAATCAATCATTTAAATTTTTTTCCAAGTGTTTTATGGTTAAGTAATTCAATTTATCACTAGATTTTATAATGGATTTAAAATATATTATTATATTAAATGTGAGGAGTTCAACTTTCAGAGCTTTATTTTGATGGAATAAATTCAGATTTTAAGGGATCATACTAAACTCTCTTCTACAAAACCTACTTTTACCAGAATAAATTGTAAATATTTACACTGGATAAGCCTTCATTAATTTTAGAAGTACCTATTATCTTCTAGAGAGCTTTTGTAAGACTCTATTTTGGTTACTAGAAATTAAGATGATTCTACTGGAACAATGTTTGTTTATGCTATATGTAACCTATAGATTCATCTGTCTAGTTTCACTCTAGCAAAATATTGAGTTTCAATATTTGAGTTTCAGAATCCTTCAAGTTTCACAGAAATCAGAGTTAATTACAGGGGAAAATTATATTATCAGATACCTCAGTAGGTTACAGAAACAAATTTCTGAGCCTACAGGCTATATAATATATGCTAATGAAAATATTATTTTCCACTCTCTTGCATGGATGTCACACTATATTTTAGAAGACAAAGACAATAGTCTATAAATCTGTCTTGTATTCCTGGCTGAATCACTGATTTACTATTTTTCTAGCACACAACATAGATCTTAACAATATTCTCAAAGCCAGATCATATCATCCAGCAGGCAACGGGACCCTTTTGGTTTCTCTAGAATCCAGGGGGTTAGTTGTTATTGCCCAAAGTCTCCCCTCAGTGTGGCATGAGACTGCATGAGGGAATTTGAAAGACTGCTACAGGTCTCATTTAAAGACATATTTTCTATGAATTTAAGAAAGTCCTTTTTTTAATACCTGACTGTATTTTTTCTATGAGACTGGCCTCATGTCTGTGGAGTATGAATAATGTCTTCTGTCTATATGTTTGTACACTCTATGAAAAGAAGAGACTAACCTCAGCTGAGAGCTCTTTATGCTTCTATAGAATAGAAATGCTACAGCATAATTATTAGAAGTGGAACTAATTGCATAGGTACAGCAATAACATCTCCAGAACACTGTTGTTTTTTAAAGATCTAGTATCTAGTCATTCTGATTTGTTTTTTACAACTGCTGTTCCTAATTAACAGAAAATTTAATGGAATATTTCTTTAAAGAATTAAAAACAATAATAATTTGAAAAATTGAGTTAATGAATACTTGCCATGAAAGCCTTCTTTAAAAGGATACAGAAGCTCTTTCCAAGACTAGTTAAATGGTTTTTTAAAAACACCCAATGAGATTAAAGTGCTGGTCTGTTTGTTCGTAATAACTGCTCATTACTTTGTGGCACTTAAATGAATATAAGTATTTTTTACCCCTTTTTTGTCACATCAGCTGACCTGTGTGCCTACCAGCCAACATGCACATCATTACATAACGAGTTCTCTGACTGACATTTAACCTGCCAATGTGTTAAGTTTCCATATGCATTAGATGGTACTCACTGAAATTGTCTTGACTGAATGAAGAGCTTCCATTACCAGTTAATGGGCTATATCTGCCATATTCAGGTGAAATATATGTACAGAAATAGGGAGTTCTGTAGCTACCAAGTAAATCTGGCAGCGTGCTACAGGTACAACATCTTCCAAAATATCTGTCATACTCAAAGAAAGGCTTTTTCTATTTTTATCCATTTGAAATGCTTTTCTATATTTTAATTTTTTTTTTCTTTAAGAGAAAGAAAATACTTCCATCTTTTCAAACTTAACTCATAAAAGTTTGTTAAGAAAGCATGCAGTCTAATTTCATTGAAAATGCAATCATCCCGTTTCATTATAAAATTCAAGGCAATTAAAATAACTTTAATGGAGATTGATAGTCATGTTGAAAATGTCAGCAAAACATTTGTATTTGTTATTAAAAATAAATAATACCATTTAAAAATAATTATATATTGCCATAAAGACCTTTACTTTGAAAGGTTGAAAAATATTTATTGTTATAATTATTAAGATCCTTCATCTGAGACAACAGCTTATTTTGTTAACTATTACAAAATACATAACATTTATTTTCATGAAACAAAAGTCTTTTTGCATAGTTTGGGAGAGTCAGAATGAGAATACATGATAAAAAGGAGCCTGGTAAAAAGATTATATTAAATTATGTTGAATTTTATAATTCCTTGGGTTCATTTTTAGGCTATGAAAAACTATTTTACACATTTCTTACTATTTAGCTATCGTTGTTCTACAAAACATGTCATTCTTACTGGCAACATTCTTTGCTTTCATGATTTTGTCTTTGCATATTGTAAAATAATAGGGCACATTTTCTATTCAAAGAAATTTTTAAGATGCTTTAGAAAATATTTTGATGGGGTAATATGAGTGAGAGATATTTTCAAAAAATTAAATGAACTCTTAGGGTAGTTATTGATAAATATTATTAAAAATACTTGAATTTTGAAAGAAATCTATGTTATTACACATACAAACACACACAGAGACAAGTTATAATATTGACAGAATAAATAAATCTCATTTTGTACATTCTGGGGGTCACCTGAATAACAGCACCAAATGAAAGAAAACTAGAGATAGTGGAGAAAAAAATCAAAGACATATCCAAAATGAACATAATTTTAATTCTAGTTGTCTTTTCACATGTCTCTAACTCACCCCATACTCTTCACATTGAAGTTTGCTCTTTTAATTTCATAAGCATCTGTTAGAAAGCGGGGATAGTTAGCGTCTCATTTTATTTCCTAAACTGTTCACTTACATATTAAATATCAATGACCACTAATAGAGATGAATGAAAGACAACACTGGCTACAAAATTTCATTATTATCTTTGAAAGATTTTGGAGTCATCCTCATATTTAAAATAATGCACAAATGGATGACTTGATAGAAGGCTTGCAGATCCCCTGCTTACACTCCATTCCCATTAAAAGGGAGAAATACCCTTGGAAAGTGCCTTTAGATTTTGTAAATTATTTCAGAAACTCAGAAATTCAATTAGTGTTATGTGATTGACATATTCTAGCCCAAGAGTCAAGGGAAATGGGGTTTCAACTGCTACCGCAATATTACAATTAAATAATAAATACTTTTGTTGAGTATTTCTTGAAGCAGGAAGGCTTTTTATTTGCTCAGTCCCTAATTCAAATGTGCTTAAGATTTAAATTTTTTGACTTTGACATTAAGCCTTTGGGTTGAAAGGTACTAAAGGAGATTATTTTAAAACAAGGTTGTGTCTCACTCTGGGCTTAGCGTCTGCAAATAGAAACCTTGGAGCATATGTAAAGAATTCTGTATGTCTTGTGCACTGGTCATAGCTTTCCTATGGACATTATATAGAGTCCTCTGTACCTTCATAGGTCAGCTTTAAGCACAGGCATTCCAGCATCTCAGAGAGCAGCCTGTCTGTTCCTTTTCAGCTATGGTATGTCCTTGACACCAGATCCCATCCCTTAAAAGTTTGTTGCAAGGCCAATTCCTGTGTCTTGGCCTAGATCATTAATGAATGCAGCAACAAAGAAATACTGCTCGTCGTTTAGAATGTCTGAAATGCTACATAAACATGACAGGATCAAGTCATATTATAGGCCCCTGTCAGAGAATCAATTACATATTTGAGTGGTAAAACAGCTAAATATGTGTTCCTGAGTTTTTTACCCTCCTGCACATTCCAGAATTGCCAATTTACTTCCTTTTTATGATCTCAAAGAGAGACTGGGCTCATGCAGAGAAAGCAATTCTGATAAATACATACTTCTCAAACTGCATTGCCTTATAAGCCATCAAAGCAATTTGAAATTCAATTTGATGTTTGACAGGGAGCCAGCATACTCCCTTCAGGATACATTGACATGCTGAGGCCACTTAGTGAGAGGAAAATTCGGACTATACCATTTTGCCAAAGTTGTAGCATCTGCAGTGTTTCTCAGAAAGATCATAGAATAAATATGTTAAGAGCCAGAAACTGCAAGTCAAAGTTCAGAATATTGGTAGCCTTCAGCTGTTTTCTGACTAGATGTTACCATTACATTCTTTTTTTTATATCCAACAGATGTGATAGACCTATCAAGAGATTCAGTGAAGTGCCCAAAAATTCTTTATTAAGCAGTAGACATTACCAAGCTAGAGAAAGAATTCCGTAGTTTATTAGGATCATTCATTGATATTTTAAAATAATTTCTGCAGAGATGACTAAAAAGCTTGATTATTGAGAACAAGGATTATTTTCTTGGTTTTTTCATTTGTTTGGTTTGGTTTGGTTTTTTCCTCTAAAATGGTCAGTGTGTACAAGATTGTTGGCATTTATACACTATTTCTTATTGAAATTTTTTGTTTTGTTTTGTTTTGTTTCTTTTTCTGGACTCTTTTCTGTAGCTATTTTGAATTATGTCACTGGATTTTTTTTTACATCTCCAGGAACTCGATATTTCTATAGTAATATTAAAATCAGTGGTATTACTTTGAATTACATAAAATGATAAATAGACCCAGTTGTCTGTGGATTTATTTGAGAGGTTGCAGCAAACATCATATTTTCAAATGGAAAAGAGCAGCAATATTGTCACAATTTAAAGGGGTATCTGGTTGGAAACAGAGAATTCTACCAAACCAAGAAAGACAAAATTTGAGGTATTCTTTTCAAAGCTATAGACACAGAAGTGGTTTTAAATGGTATAAAACAAGAACAAGTATAGATCACTTCTCAAAAGACTAATTAATTAAGAATTGCTCACAGATCACCATGAAATGAAACTGCCAAAACCATACAAATTAAAATTGGAGCTTAATAGATATTCCCAAGGTTGATCAAAATATATTTTTGAGATATTTTTAAACATGAATGAACAAATTACAAAGTTTTGATTGGAAATTAGCAAATTAACAAGCAGAAAAAGAAAAGGAAAAGCTCAGAAAAGCTGTAAATGTATCTTTATTGAAAATGAACATAATTGTGAATGACATTGGCAGTCTTGACAATATGTATTTATGGTAGTCATCCATTGATCATAGATTAGAATTTTCATGGACACACTGTGATATAGAAAAGTTAAGGCTTTTGTCCAAGGTCACATGGGATGTCTCTTGTAGAGGCAGGAATAAAAGTACTTTACCATCCTATGCTTCATCATCCCATTTACCTTTTCATGAAGTCATTCCCCTGTCCTCAAGATAAACAACTTTCTTGTTAAAAAACATAAAAACATCTAAAGATCACTTTGGCACCAGCTGGAAATGACAGTGAGTAAAGCATAGCATGTCAGCTACCCCTCTGAATTTCCTTTCAGCTAGACATGCAGCATCATGCCATTTGAACCTGTGTTGATTTACTGATATATATTTTCTCCTATTCATTTCCCATAGTCTGCTATGTCATGTGGGTAATTTATTTCATGAGAGATGTAGCTGTTATTACACTTGGGGCTGTCTAGCTGTATTTTTCTTTGTCTTTAATGCTTCTGTGTTTAGTTATATTTACAGAACTCTGAGGAAAAGATGGTGTACTTTGTCATAAGGTATAAATCTTCTTCACAAAGCCTACTTTAAACTCTGAATACATGCTTAGGGAAGGGAACAGCATTAGTAGTTTAATTGTACAGAGATAACATAGTTAACACTATAGGCTATGACAATTGTGATTATTAGTACCATTGCAATGGTGCCTTAAATATTGCTGGGCAACCCAGTCTCCAAAAATATTTGTAAGGAACAAACTGACAGTGTGAGTGAGTTACCTCGCTTTTGGTGGTGTTCTTCATTCTTTCAGAAAGGAGAACAAAAGAAAGACAAAGTTTTGCTGTATGTTGCCAGTATAAAGCAAAATTATCTAATGAAAAGATGTGCTATTAACAACAATGGTTAGTTTGGTTTTAGCAAGTAAAAATTAATTTCTTTTTCCCCAGTTTCCTGACCTCCATGGAGGGCCTTCCTCTTGCCTCTCAAAAATATACAGTCATTCAGTCAGGTCAACTTTAGACCCACAGATCAAATTATTGCTTTAGTAAGTCCTACTGAAGTAGCCATTTTCACCTTTTAGTCTTTATGCTAATGTGTTTTCAATGATTGTGTTAATTTAGGTGAGAAGTACTCATTTTGCTAGCACAAATCAATGCAATTTCTTTTGTGTAATTCGATGTACAGGCAGCCCAGTAACCAGTGGCAAATGAAGAGACATTAATATTCGTGAAATTGAGCTAATACTATGTCAGCTTATAATTTCACACAAGCTAGGGGTGAAAAGAAGGCAAAATATTGGCAAATCATTTAAGTGAAGAGTTATCTAAAACATAAATTTGTGTTCACATGTGAAGTAGAGAACTAAAATACATCAGGCACTTGGCACACCTCAGAAATTAGATTTTATAACTAGAGTTATAAAACATAAATCAATAATCTGGTTCTTACCTATTTGATTCTGTAAAGGAAAAAAGAAACATATTGAACATATGTGTTCCATTAGGTAAGTATATGTGATACAAAGCATCCTCAACATAGCAAAAAAACATCAGGTCAAATCCTGAGATACCTGTAACACGCAGAATTAAAATACAGATGGACTACACAAAGACAAACCTATGCAGTAGGATTTTCTATTTGTTATTTTATGTGATAAGGAAAAAGATTTTCCAACAGATCTCTACACAGGTAACAGCACATGTTGTGCATAAATAAGGGTGAGGTCAGCAGGTCAATTTCCAAAAAGAGGTACAAGTATAATCCTGTCATGGTACAGCAAAAGATAGTATCAGTTGTCACTAAATATTCTTTTCCCTTTAAGGTGACAAGTAGTTCTCCAGGTAATAAACTTTAATAGTGTTAACTAAAGAAGTCAAAGAAAGACCCTTGAGAACCTAGAGAAATGACAGATACTAATATCAATAATTTAAGTGCTGAAATACTTGAATGCTTATCTTTAGTCCTAAATTCAGGGTAATCACATTTTCATTTTCTTTGTTCACCATTGAGCTATTGGTATTTGGTATGAAATTAAAACTCAAATATATGTAGTCAATGAGAAAATACTATTCATCAAGGACTCGTTTAGTATATTTTTTAATAAATGGCAAAATTTCCAAGGTTTAAAAGAAAAGCCATGAACATGATCTCTTATTATCAGTTACTGTCAGGAAGACCCTGCATGACTGTCAATCATCAGGACAATTATCAATATAGCAGTCTCAAAGTGAGGGTGAAAACTTGTCATGTTGTAAATGAAGAACTAAAATGTGAATGAATTCCAAGTATAAATACACATAGGTATATTTCATTTAATGAGGAAATTTTACTTCAGCTATCCTCCTTATCTATGGACAGGTAAATGTTATAATCTTTTAAGAGAAAACTGGACAACTGTTACAATCTTTAAGGAGCAAAATATGATGGAAAGAGATCATGTAGTAGCTTTCTACAACTGCCTGAAAGGAGGTTGTATCAAGATGTGTGTCAGCCTGTTCTCCCAGGCAACCAGCGACAGGAGAAGAGGACAAAGCCTTAAGCTGTGCCAGGGGATGTTTAGGCTGAACATCAGGAATAATATCTTCATGGAAAGCGTTGTTAAGCATCGGAATGGAGTGGCCAAGTCACCATCCCTGGAGTTGTTGAAGAAACAAATGGACATGTTATGTAGTGCTGTGGTCTACTTGACAAGGTAGTGATCAAAGCTGGGCTTGATGATCTTGGAGGTCCTGACCAACCTAAAGGATTATATGATTCTGTGATTATTCCTTCCTGCTCTCCTCACAATTAATTGTTTTATTGTAATATGTGTTTAATTGTAATATGAGCAAGATAAGGAGTAATAAAAGGATTAAATTATTTTTAAGAAAAGAACATTTTTATTCTGTGTCACACTGACCAGTGAGCTGTCCAGAAATGAAAGGATAAATCAAACATCTGTTTGAGTATCTACCTATCTTTGGTTAAACACGTATATGGTTATCTTTCTGATAGTATTAAAAATGCTGAGAAAAAGTATACCAAGAATTAAAATGGGCATTCTACTACATTTAAGAAAGGAATATAAGGTCTACTACCCTGAATCACGTAGGACTAGCTAGCTTACGAGGAAGTAAAAAAAAAAAAAAAGCTAAAACAAACAAACAAAACCCCTGAAAGACCAACCAAACAAATGAAAACAACAACAAGAAAAAAAACAAAACAGGACCCCAAGCCAAAAATACCTCAGGATGCACAAGATGGAGCAATGAGAAAACTTTTGCATCTACCTGTGGAGTTTGCTGGTACTGTTTTCTTGAGGTTCTGCCCTCCACAAATGGGCAAAACCTACCAGACCTGTAGCAGCAGTTTTCAGAGAGAGTAAGTTGTTGAATAAGTGTCTTAGTAGAGGATTCAGGATGAGAGCTGCATTTCTTCTTTTTAATAATATATCTTCTAATTAAAACTGCAGAAAGAAAGTGTGAAGATATATCTATATATATAGATATAGATATAGATATATATATAAATCACCCAGCCTGATTTAAAGTTGACTTATTCATTTGGTTTCATTGATTCATTCTGGCCTAATTATTTTTAATATAGTGCCAGTGAAAAAACTGCTGCTGGAGTTCTTACTAGCTAGCAAATTCAGCAGAAAATATGTGTGCCAGAACTGTGCTGGGAATCTGTGTATGCCACAGCATGTCCATCTGCTGTATACAACATATGCCAGTTTCTTCAATACGCACTGGAAAGGCAAGGATGGAGCATAGGGAAACAGAATTAAATTTAGAATATAAATAAGACATATCATACATGATTACCACACTCATTATTTATTTATTTATTTATTTATTCGTTTTTAATTTTAATGCATCCTTTCACATTATTCTGTTAAGATCATTGGCTATATGTCATTTTCTAAGCATAAGACGTAAATGATAACTTTCGACTAAAATGAGTTATGCATACTACTCATGATAGTGCTAAGCTTTCAAAATTCCAGAAATAAGCAGGATTAGAGCTGCCAACTTCTCCTATGTATCCCTGCCTCTGTGGTCACAATTTGTGGCACATATTTCAACAACACAAATCTGGTTTTTTTAAATTCTCATATTACATGGAAAATAGGACAACCTAAATCTACCACTGAATATGAGCCAGGCTGTGTAAAATCCATACACTGATGAATCTCTTTGCATCTGAATGGTCCCACTGAGGATAACTACTGCTATAAATAATGCCCAAATCTGTCTGGAGGTAAAGGCAGAGATGGTGGGCCTGTCTAGAAAAGAACAATCTTACCAATCAACCAACCAACCAACCAACCAACCAACCACCAACCAACAGCAACCTATTTTTTACACAGACAAAACCTACATAGATAACCCACAGATATCTGTTTGCTGCTATACAGCTGTGCAGTTGAAATTTATATGATTACTAAGATGTGAATTTCTGTTTCATTCATCTGGGAAGTTCTTCAATTAAGACACAATCTCTAGACATATTCAGACAGGAAATTACACCTCTCAAAGATTGTGTAGAAAATTGATAATGTTAAGTCCCAGGAAAGAGATGCAATCACTTTGAAACTCTGTCAGAAAAGCAATACAGAGTTCAGCCATACCACTTAGGCACAATCTTGTGTATATCAGAAGCAGAAAAGGAGGGTGTTTGTTAGACAACTAGTTCACTTTTATGTGGCAAGTGACCTCCCATCTTCACTGGAGGTGAGTAAAGGCAGCCCAAGAAAGCAAAAGCAAAGAGCTCTTGCTCTCCCTTCTTTTTTTTTCTTCTTTTTTTTTTTGTTTTTTTGTTTTGTTTTGTTTTGTTTTTGTTTGTTTGTTTGGTTTGGTTTGGTTTTGGTTTTTGTTTTGGTTTTGTCTTTTTTTTTGTAATTTTGTTTGTTCATTTCAGGATTTCACCTTGGCAGATGAAAAGCAGTATATTTTAGTGTGCTTCTCTGAGAGGCTACATTAATTTGTCATTTGTATTACAGTAGGAAACAACCTTGATGCAGTCTGGTAGCACAGCTGGTTTCAGGGACTTCCATCACTTACTTATGCAAATTTTTTTGTGCAAGAAATGAAAGATTGGTTTGGTCAGCGGTTTTCATTATAGTGCCTGTGTTTTTTGCTGACAACAGCCAGATGCAAGCAGAGATGTAACTTTTTCAGAGGTATATTGGTCTTAAAATTGAGGCCCATATTCAGTGTTCAGCTAGTTCTCTTGAAAACAGTTCAGACAGATTGACTTCACTGTGAATATCAGTCCAGAGGACCTGAATTAAAATAGAGTGATAGTTTTCCAAGATAGCTTTTCACTTAGTATTGTCTTTGGAAGGTCAAGCATCTTTTTGTATAAGTCCAGAAAATTTGTTTTAGAACATGGGTTTCATTTTATGATACCATACTCATAATAACATCAGTTTTTATTGTTTGCATATTTAAACATATATTTCTTTTTAAAAAACTCTATTTCTTTTATATGTTTAAATAACAATTTGGTAAAGGCAAATCTGAAGACATAGAAAGATTCCTTAAAAAAATTCAGATCTTCAGCATTTTCAGTTCGTGCTTGATTAAATTTTCGTCCTTTGCACAGAAACATTTTTTGTAATGTAAATATTCTTTTTTCTGTCTTTGGAAGAGGCATTTGTTCATAGTGTTTTTCCGCTCTGTAACAACTCACACTAATGAATACTTATTCTGTTGTCTCACCATATACTCTTAAAGAAAGATCCCATATTTTGATATCTACTTTCATCTTCCCTCCTCTGTAATTCTCTTTTTTATCCAAGAATATAAAGTACACAGTTTCAAAGAAGTCAAAGTGAAATTGGTAACAGTGAAAGAAAGAGAACACAAGGAAATGGACACAAAGTGAAGCACAGGAGGTTTCCTGATTATCAGGATTTTTTTTTTTTTTTTCCTGTGAGGGTCACTGAACACAGGCAGCGCTGCTCGAATAATTTCTGGAGTGTCCCACCTTGGAGACATTAGAAGGTCATCTGATCAAAAGTAATCGACTAGAAATGTTACTGTTTGGGCAGGAAGGTTGGATCAGATAAACTCCAGAGGTATTTTTAAACCTCAACCCATCTGTGTTTCTGTAGTACTGGGCTTGCATTTGAAAACTGCTAAACAATGTCTTCTGGAGCAGAAGTGCATTTTTTAAACTGTTTTCCTTCCCTGATCCTAGTTACCAGTACTTAATGAGATATCTCTGATCTGGAAACCAATCTAAAACACTGGCCCTGAGCAAACACATCAACCTTTTAACTTTGTTGCAAAATTACTGAGTACAGAAATTTCACAGCATCCTTTACACCTGTGTGGTGCTTAGTCAGACTTCATATGGAAATACCAACTATATGTCAAAGAAGGAGTGTGCACGTACTCTGTGCATTCAAGGCTTTTCAGGCTCACAGCTAAGTCCCATTGCTATAAATGCATACACTTTGGAAAAGGAAGAGCTAGTTAAACAATATGTCTCAATTTCTAATTTTCCTTATGTTCTTAAATAATAAGCAAGACTTAAACAAGCTTTTAAAAGTCAGAAACTACGCTCTGAGATGGGTCCTGCAATCAGTCAATGATCAGGTTTTCTTTACTGTTCCATTGTATCATTTTTCTTACTTTTCTTTAGCCATCCTGACACGTATCTTTGTCCTCATGGCATTGACCCTCAGCCTCTCTGCTGCTCTTCCTCCGACCCCAGAGCTCGCTCTAGTGTTTTACTTTTCCAGCCTCCAATATTTCTCCCATTCCTGTTCTTCTTGAAACTCCATAAGAAGTCCGTTGCCACTGCTAACATGACTTTTTTTCTGGCATAAAATACTCATCCTAAATTTACACAATCTTTCTCTTTCACTGGAAATAGAAAGTCTGAATATGTAATGTAGGAGGTTTTAGTTAAACACTAAGAATTTTAGTTAAACTCCCTTTTGCTATTTAAAGTATCTGTCACATACTTCTTTTACAACTCACAATGGAACCAGTTACACATAAGTATGCTGAACATACATAAGAACTATGTCGCTGAGGAAACCCAACCTTAAAATCTTGCTCAGTTGAGAAAAATGTTTTATTTTCCAAATATGATTTTTTCATATTTTATAACTTGCAAACCAAATGCAGAGTTATAAAGGCCATAGTGTATAATTATATTAGTATAATTAGCATTTCCTTTTTTTATTTGATATTTTTAATATGTCACTGGTTCTCTAATTAAAAGATGGAGTTAGCAATGTTTTGCTAACTGTCATACTTGTAACAAAAATTATGCAGTCATAAATGTCAGATAGAAATTGTAAATAAATATTTTTGCAGCTACACGTATATTTGTGAGTGCATATATCTCTCACACACACCCACTCTTTCTTTTTAATATTTTATTTTTGCTTTTCAATTTTCCATTTGGATTTTTGCATGTCTCAGATGTACTGAGATATATTTTCTTGGTAGAAATGGTCGCAGTCTCCAAATAGGATCCACAGTGATTTAAACACTAAGTACATGATTTCTAAAAGCATTGACATACGTTTATCTTCAACTGTTTGGCATACAGTATGAAACCACTTAGCTGTAACCTTTTTCATGTAACTTAAAGGCTCAAGTGTACTTGTTTCCCTGTTCTTTTTCCCAACTGGCAAACTCTAATGAGGGTTGAAGCAAGCACAAAATGAATCTGTTCTCACAAGTCATTAACAAGAAATGAGACAAGAACAATAGCATTAATTTCTTGCAATAGCCTTTCTCTGGTGATCACAGATGCTTTTAGGAGACACTAAAAAAAGAATTTTCCAAATCTCTGTGATTGCAAGTTTGTCTAGGCACAAGAGAAAAGCCTTGCAATGAAGCACAGACATTCTGAAATTGAAAGCACTTTCTGACAGGACGACCTTCACAATCTAACAAAGTATTTCAGCACATTGAGACTTCAAGTATGAGCAGTGAAAATCATCAGGAGACACAAGGGATTGTGCCCTTCTAAGGCAATGTGACAATCTGAATTTCTGGCTCATCAAACCCAACAAGACTGGACACTCAGAGCAATGATGAAAACCATCAATAGACAGTGCAAACTGTAGCAGGTCAAAACAACAGGACAATTTAACCTTCTGGTTTTGGTAATATCTGTAAAACCTGTCCAGAAGACTCTGCTGTTGTGAGCAAAGCCAAATTTTTTCAGGATTTAGGAAAGGCAGGCAGGAAACAGGGGCAGAGTATTGCTGCCTTTGGACAAGTACACTTAGGGAGGCAAGCTCTGCTTTCTCTTATCAGAGTTCATTAACTTACATTTTTTCTATTGCAGAATTAAGCTCTAAAAATGTGAACAGTCTAACAGATCCCTGAAAACCACTCCCTAAAAATGACTGGCCTTTGTGTAAATGTGATTTCCTATCTTCTTCCAACCCAAGCTGCTGGAGAATCTAATATTCTTGAAAAGCTACAAAACTTGAATCAAGTCTTTGGTAATCAATAGGGTCAAGTTAGACTGACATAGATGTTTTCTCAGAAAAAATTTAAGTAAAATATAGCATTTTCAAATGAAGGATTTAAACTTAGAATATTTTGAATTTTTAGTAATGAGAAGGAAAGAAACCCCCCTGTAGCTGAAAAATGAAAAGTTAGTTATTCATTAGAGCCACTATTTAGCAACCTGCTATTAAAACACCATCTATCCAACAGTTTTTTATCAATATTTTAAAATTTTTAATATCAACATATATTACTATTGCATTATGGTTTTGGTTATATTTGTTAATGATTTATGAGATGAACTAAACTGAATAATAATCATGGATCCAGCTCTACTGAGATACATTATAATTTCAGAAAGTCTTTAATTTTGCAGTAAAATGGACAGATAAATATTTTTAGAGAGTCAGGATGGTGTCATATGAGTATTTAAAGATGGTACAGAGAGGATAAAGTGAGATATCTTGTGAAAAAATGTGAGAATAGATATTATCGTTATAGAATTTTTATTCCATTCTGCCAAAAGTGAAATTTGATAAAGGATGTCACTTGAAAAGAGGGTGAATTTGAACATATTTGTATTCTGCAAGGTCTTAGTGCACATGGTCAGCTAGGATCCTAAAAATCTCAAACTTTGCTTTTGTCAAGTTTTGTGGTTATATATTTTATGAATTATCCTTTTCTGGATACTGTATGTGACAGTAGACCTTTTGTCTCATTTGCAATTAAAAAAAAAATCCAACATGTTGTTTCTAGTCATCAGCAAAGCCAGTCTTCCCTCAAAGCTGCAACTCTGGGTGGGACTATTATTGATAAAAGTCCTTTGAAGGATCAGGTAGAAAACCAAATAGATGTCAAGATGCCATGAAAGGTTGGGTGTGATGCTGTTGGTACAAGGTACATCATCATCCATGGTGTACTAAGAGAAGATTGTATAATAGTAGCTCCAGTACTTTTAATAGATATAAAAATATACTGTTTTATAAGAGGTGCTTAATTTGAAAAGGCATAAACTGAATAACTTGAAAGATCATGTTCATTGATATTGAAGCCAGATGATATAATGTAAACAGAAGATCTGTCTATACCATGCATCCTGTATCCAGTACTGAGTCCACTGTGACTAAATACTTGTGATTTTATCTCCTGAAAGACATTTACTTTGGAGGGTGGATATGAAATTGTGGTCAAAAAACGTCCTGCTGAAATAAATACTGAGAAGCAGAATACAATTACTGAGAAAACAAACCAAGAGGTCTGCGTGGTCATTTTCACATTTCCTCTTTCTCTTGGAACCTGTGTTGGCTTACAGGCATAGCATGGATTAGAGAATGAAGATATTAGAGATACAGAAAGACATAAATACTGATTGGTAGAGATATATGTTGCTGTAGTTAAAGTCCGTTTAAGATTTTTAGTCTCACTTCAGAATGTGCACTGACATTTCACTTCTAGTCTGAGTCAAAAAAAAAAAAAAAAACAAGTACAAAATAAAAGAATAATAGCAACACTAAACAGGAAAGAGAGAATCCACATGCAGTGTGAAAGCAGAAAGAGATTAATGCAATGAAGTTTCAAGAATACATCAGATGATTATTTTTTCTTAAAAAGAATAACATGTCCTGCAGAATCTCTGCAAAAAGAGGTAGGAGCCATCTTAGTTTTAGCAACACAGAGTTGCAGTGATTGAAAGTAGCTCGAGGCAATCCTTTCTCGGAACCTTCCTGGGCTTTAAGAGTTTCTAAGATAGCTCGCCACAGAGATAACAAACCAGCTGCTATTTTATCACCTTTAGTCACCTGATCCCAGAGTTTCACCCCTACTTCATCCCATAACTCCTCTGTAAAAGCAGTGCTGGCATTTAACCCTTTGACATGTGATTACACTCAGCGTAAAATCAGCTTAAGAGAGTGAGAAGAACCAATTTGTTTTTCCTCTCTAAAAGTTTAGACATAAGTTCGAAAACATGTTTTTCTTCTGAAGACATATTACTGCCCGTGTTCCCCACAGCTCACTTTCAAAATCTGAAGGGATTGATGCCGGCTGAGCTCCTGCTTCCTTTCAACAGCGCTTCGGTGCCATGGGGCTCACTGCTGGATGGCAGCTAAGCAAATTGTCGTTCCTTACACAGGGCACCACTTGCAGCGATTGAAAGAAACGGACCATGCAGTGCAAGCAAAACTAAGCCATTTTATTGCACTAATCACCAGGATTTATAGTTCTCTAACTTCTGCACAAAATTTCTTATTCAGACCCCCTTGCCCCTGTTCCCTTAGCAGCACCATCTTTTTGGTTATCAAGTCCCTGTTACATCCTTTTGCACCAGCGATGTCCACATCCTCTCTCATCAGAGCAGTCAGACCTGGTGTCTTCACTTGTTCTTTCTTAGAGTTTATCTCTCTCACGGCTTCCACTGTACCAGGGCCAGGAGGTCTGCAGCACTACCCAGATCAGCTTCTGTAGCTGTCTGCTCTTCCACACACAGTCACTGCAGTTATCAGCTGGCGTGTGATACAAAAAATATCAAAGACTACTTCCTATGAAATACAAACAAGTTTTTTGGTTTTTGTTTTTGTTTTTTTCTTTTTAAATTCCTTTGTTACGAGTTAATTGTTGCAATGAGTACTTTGTTACAAATATGCCATAGCTTTAAATATTCTCTATTTTTTCATATTTTAAATCAGAAAAATAAAAATCCCACAAAGCCAAGAATTATTTAGGAAGGAAATAACACACCATTAATTTAGTTCATATGAAGTGAAGAAAAACCAAAAAATGTAGTTTTGGAAGGATTGAATAGTTTTAAAACCAGGAAATGTTGTATGATTTTTATTTCAAGAGCCAGATTTATTGCCATAAGAATGCAAGGTATTTGAAATAATCTAGTCCCAAAGGAATAAATCTGCAATCCAGTGAGAACTGCAAGGAATAAAAGCTTCTGCACTGATTTACTAAACTATCTCTTTCTTTTTATTTTTTTCTTTTTTTTTTTCTTTTTCCCTTTTTTTTTTTTTTGTTTTATGTTTGGTTCATTTTTTAACCATAATGAATTTAAAGTATAAATGACAAATTTAGCTGCAGTGTGGAAATCAATGAGCTGTTCAAGAGGAGTCTGCAGGATTTGTTTCCTTGACCTCAATATTGCCTTTGGTAATCCATTTGAATAGGTTTCCTTTATAATGGCAGGAGACAATTGGAAATGCCACAATTTATTATGCGTATGAATTAAATAGACAATGCTTAATTTTGTAGTTCTTTTTTCAGACTTGTTTTCTGTTTGACTGAAAAACTGCAACTCTGCTTTTCACTGAGTGAAATCATTGAAGACTGTGACAAGACAAGCCTAATTTATTTTCTTTCTCTTCTCTTCCATGCACCCCCAACAACTTTTTTCCTTGTTTAATTTTAAATGCATTGATTATTCCCTATCAGGCTCAGTGAAGGCAGACTAACAACTGCTAACAGAATTCCATAAACAATAAATTAGCTTCTAGATTAAGCTCTGCCACATTATTTTTTAAGGCTGTGATAAGACCTTCATGGATCTCAGAGTACTAAAACTAAATAAAAGCTATCACCCATGCCTAGTGCCCAGAAAGAAGACTGAAATACACTTTTCTAACAGTTTCAGCAGGATGCTGGTGTACTGAGTCTGATGAGATGGGGCTTTTTTTCCTCCACAGCAGCCCTCACAATGCTGTGCTTTGCATTGGTAGTTAGAAAGGTGTTGATAACATACCACTTTTTTGGCTACTGCTGAGCAGTGCCAGCAAGCAACAGCTCTGTTTCTTGATGTTCTCCACACTCACCAGTAGGCTGGGGGTTGTGTAAGACTTTTTGAGGTGACATAGCCAGGACAGCTGACCCCAAATGATCAAAGGGTTATTCCAGACCCTAGAGTGTCAGCTCAGATATAAAATCTAAGAGAAGAGAGGAGGAAGGGAAGGCATTCATTATTTGTGATGTTTATCTTCCACAGCAGGAGTGTGTGCTGAAACCTTGCTTCCTGTGGTTGGGAAGTGGTTGGAAAACAAAGAAGTCCTTGGTTTTCCTTTGCTCCTATGTGCATGAATTTTGGTTTTTTCTTTGTTAAATCACCTTGATCTGCAAGGAGCTCTTTCCATGCTATTTTCTCCCTGTCCTGCTGAAGAGGGCTGTGATGGAATAGCTTGGTGGACACCTAGCACCCAGCCAAAGTCCACCTACCACAATTGCTTGAAGATCAAATACTTTCTTAAATGGCCAGAATCTTATAATATGGTAAGATATAACAAGAGTGAAGTGTCCTGACCTTTATTTGTGGAAAAAGCAGTATAAGCTGACAGACTACTCTGCAATGAGCCTGTGCCTGTTTTATCACAGTCGTAGGAGCAGAATGTACCTCATGTTCAAGAGGCTGCCTGTCCAGCTGTTTGCTCAGAGCATGATCATCTATGAGGTCAGGCCAGGTTGCTCAGAGCTTTGTTCAGTCAGGATTTAAAAACCCCAAAGGACAAAGAGATCACCTCTCTGGGTAGCTAACTTTTCTACCTGTCTTCTTGGGGAAACAATTCCTTACTGCAATTTATATCCACTGTCGTTTTACCCTGCCAAGAATGGTTGTAAAGAGCCTGTCTTTGTCTACCCAAAAATCTAATGCACTGGGGAGGTGCAGTTAGGTCCCCCAAAGTTTGATGTTCCCTAGGATGAGCCAGTTCTGGTCCTTTAGCCCCTTCTCCCAGGGCAAATGCTCATCCCTGAGTGTTCCGTGTGCTCTCTGTTGAAGTTACTCCAGTCTGCTAATACATTTCTTTCCCTGACCTAAAGGGAAATATTTCTACAACAGTTTGAAGATGATAGAGTGGCCCTGGATGGACTTACAATTATATGTATACATTTTATAATACATATATACATATATATTTAAATATCTTTCATATATTCCTTTCTTCTGTCTTTCAAAATTAGATCTTTAGGGAGACACTATAAGTAGAATGCTACAACTGATCCTCAAAAGACTTGCAGTGAGATTTGATTTTATTAAAGGTATTTTCGTAGATAACAAACATGTTAGTTTATGCGTCCCAACTCACTGTACTACCTAAACCAAACCAAACTAAAACAAAACAACACAAAACACTCCAAAACAAAATAGTTGTACTTCTAGCCAAGAATGACATGAAATCTGACCAGCAGCCTCTACAAGTCATTTAATTGTAAACAATAAAGTACATTGACAATTAAATGAAATATTTATCTATCTTTGAACAAGCTGTACTGACACTATGTTTAAATACTGTTGCACACTAGTTTGCAAAGATATTGGAGCTGACCATGAACAAATTGTGACTCAACCAACTCACTGTTATCAATGAAACACCAATATGATAATGAAGACTATTTAAGACTTGGAGAATCAGGATTTTTTTTCTACTTTAAGCTTTCTTTTGAATTCTTATTTTAACAGGATTCCTGCTCTCATTCATAGCAAACAAAAAGAAAATGTCAAAGTAGTAATATAATGTTTATATAATTTAATAGACAATGCCAAGTTTTGTAGAAAGCCTGGTAAAATGGCATTGTATTATTCAAAAAATTGCAACTCTTCTTTGAAATAAATAAATTTAAATTATAATTTTGGTTACTAAAACCATAATAAGCAAGCTTGGACTGTTTATTTACGAGCACTGTGGTTACCCCTACCAACCACACTGTCATGATATAAACAAACATATTTAAAACATCCAATATTCTATCATATTCCACTTCTTTTCATAAAAATTCCTGACAAATTAGCATCTATATTATTGTGGAAAAAAGGACCTGTAAAGCTGCTTCTGGAAAATTTAAATAGGCTCAGAATAAAATAAAAAGTAAATGTAATTTTGAAAATGGACATTAATGGATTTTTAAAATTATTATAAAGTTTTACATACATTAGTTTCCTCCAAAGCAAGAAAGCAATCAAAATAGTTGCTAAAAATAATGTAATAAACCATGCAATGAGAAGCAGACTTGGAAGGCATAGGTATGTGGAGTATATCCATTATAAACTTAGTCCCTGCATGACATCAGCTAGAACTTGAATTGGGATGGATATGTTGAACAATTCTCAGAAGATTAAATTGATATTTTTATCTAAACAAGAAGTATGTGGCCTTTGTAGTTCTTTGGTCTTGGGACATTAAATAATGGAATATCACCAGAAGAACATGACAACATATAGGAAAACAAATTCTAAGAAAAGGTTGGAGCTTCTAAAGAAAATAGTTAAATCACAGGGGAAGTCTTCATAAAACTTCAGAACAAGGCATTTGCATTAAAAAAATAATCTAAGAATACTTGTTGGAAGAAGATATTTCACAGTCTACATCTAAGGGTTTCTGTGGATTAAATGGCAGGTTGAATAAAACAGATTTTAAAAGTATACTTGATGTATTATTTAGAACCTGAAAAATAGAAATTAATTTTAAAAAGAACCTACTATTTTTTAAAATAAATTACGTCATTGGACTTTAATGTGGGCAAAAGTACATGAAGATAAGCTATAAAAAGTCTTCTGAAATCTCAAAAGTCAAAGAAAATTTTAACTCATTGCTTCCTGTCTAGTGAAGTGATTTTTTTCTCAAGATGCCTGGAAATCTATTTAGCATGTTGAAGAGATGTCCTCTTAGGATGTTGCTGCACAAGAAGTGACATGCTGAGGAACATGATTGTCTGTTCACTGTTGATTAGAAATTAATGGATTAGAAAAATATCAAATACCTACTGAAAAAAAAAAATAAATGAGCACTGGAAAAAGTTAATAAACATGAACTTTTCATTCCATCACATACTACTAACATATCAGCAGCATTGTTGCCTCTGTATTTTTAATTCTGATGTGTCAATGCAGATCATACTGTTTTTGGAGAAGGGCAAATTTATCAAAGATAACTACTTCTATGATAACTGTGAGTCAATCAAGGAAAAATCACAAAGAAAAGCTCCAGAAATGGAACATAAAATATTCTTTCAATATTCAAGGAGACACTAGGAAAAGTACTACCATGATATCATACTATAAACTGATATCATATCACTGACAAATACATTTGCCTGGGTCATGTTTTTCTCATTAATAATCAGGGAATACAAAAGGTTCTGTTGGATATATTTTAAAAATCATCAATCAAAAATGTCTCACAACAAAACAGATTTAGCAAATATTTCAATTTTTCCCCTTTTCTTTCCTTTTGCTTTGCTATGTGTGTTTTTTTTTTTGTTTGCTTTGTTTTGTTTTTCTGTTTTGTTTTTTGGTTTTTTTGTTTGTTTTTTTGTTTGTTTATTTGTTGTTTTGTTTTGTTTTGTTTTGCTTTGTTTTTAAATGTCAGCATGAAGCAAGCTATTGGTGTATCACTCACTTCAGACTTAGCAAATAATTATCCACAAGAAATCCCTGCACCATGATAGGTATTAAAAGATAGATAGATAGATAGATAGATAGATAGATAGATAGATAGATAGATAGATAGATAGATAGATAGGCTTTGAATGAAAAAAAAAGACTCTATGAATTTCTGCATATATTCTCCATTTGTTGTTCCAGTATACAGTATAGCTACTTTTTAAACGAAGTTCCTTTCAAAAGGTTAAATGCAAAAGTAACTTTTTTTTCATTAATAAGATAGACTGTGTCTGAATGCCACTTAAATCTTTAAAAAATATGTTAATTGATAATAATAGATATTTGTGGATAAAAGATATTTTTTGTTCCATTTAATTCTGTCCTCTGATTTTATACTTAAGCCAAATGAAAAAGATTTTCTTCTCAAAAAAATTTCCTTACTTCTTTTACTTCTGAAAATGTTTGCTCTTTTTCTAATATCCAAAATTCCCATTTCTAAGCGTTCAGAAAACCCCATAATCTCAAAATATTCTCATAATCTTCTTCTCTCTGAATACTGAACTCTTACATCTATCATTAATAGAAAAAAGAACTGAAAGAGAGAACGTCCAGCCTCAGTGTTGATTTTACACTGCAAAATCTCTGTATGCACTTTTGGCAACCCCATTATCGCCAAGTTATTTCATCAGGATTAATTTTACTACAAAGATTAGAAAATGAATTAAAAATTATTAAACAACGACTATACAATGACAACAGGTATGTTTTAAATACAATTAGATGTAATTTTAGGAAATAAATCTGTGATAGATTTCTGGAATTAGAATCCTTCACGTCTACAAATATTTTAGCTTTCAAATAATGATGCATTCTAACAGAATGTGAATAAATTTTGGCTGTTAAGAACTAAGTATGTGCACTTGAAGAGTTCATAAGTGTATTAGTGTATTTTATTCCATGGCAACTCTGGACATACATTTAAAAAAAAAAATAATCTTTCTTTCTTTGCCCCCTGTGCACTTCTTGTGCTGCATATTTATAATGGACACTGAGGTGGATTGATGGCTTTCACACGGGAGTACTTTACACACAGAACTTACATTCCCCCTCCTCCCATTTCATACCATAATTTCAACTCTGATGAGATAATTCTCTTTTAGCCTTCCCTAGCTGTATTTTCATTGGGGTTTTTTGACCATTTTAATTATATTTTATGTCTTTCCTAGAGTTGGAAATTTTTAAATCTTTTTCAAGAAGCAAATTCAAAGCTATAAAGAAAATACTACACCTACTAACTAAAATGTTAATACCTTTTTACCTAACATTCTATAAAACAAAGTCAGCAAGATATTGGGAACTTTGTTCAGTGGAAATGTCATTCAAGACATAACATTGTGAACAAATTTATTTAATCACAAAGCAAGTCATGTAGATCATCAAAAATTATACATTACTTTTCTGGTCCTTTTTTCTGTATCTAAAGATATGATTTTCTGATGAATCTTGCTAGCAGAGGAAGGGCTAGTAAGTATTAGGGGAATTTTAACTATCTGCATTCACATATGAAGCTAGATCCACTGTCTTTTCAATGGTTTCATTCAATTTATCTAATAAAGCATGGTCTCTGTGTAATGGGTGATGGAAGTACTGCTGTTTCACTTGCCATAAAGGTCCAGACCTGGTGGAGAGACCCTGCTCTGCAAGACAATGTGGCTTCACATAGAGCATCTCTGCCTGTTTTACCTACTGATGTTTGAGAACAAAACTCATCTGCTGGAAAACTAATTCACATTGCTCACAGTACTGGAGATCTTGTAATAAATAAGTTGCCATTCGAATGTGGAAATCCTTCTCATTAAAATCTATCATCCCTCTCTCTTTCTTCATCATGACCCAAGACCCAAACAGTCATAATGCTTCAATTGTTGTGGCTAAAATTCCTGTAATTAAAAAAAGAGTGGTGTAAGACACTTGTGCACTACATCAGCATAAAAAGAATATATTTTTGTATTTGTGTGACACAGTATTTAAGGTGGAAGGATTAATACAAATATTTAAAAAAATAAATTCTGCAAGTGGTAAATTATTATCTGTTTCCTTGTGACCCTTCCTATTAGGAGACTCTTACATATCATTACAAACAAAAGAAAAAAACAGAAAACAACTACAAAAACAAGGGTCAAATCCTAAACAAGTCCACCTTCTCAATTTATTTTTAAGTAATTTCATATTTGCTAGCTGGCAGCTTCCACTAAGAAACGAATTAATATTCTTGGTCTGTACTTTACTTTTCTATAAAAACTTGTTACCTGTGCAATTATCTGAAGACTTAACCACCTGGAGGCACCTACAAAATTTGTGAGTGTATTTTTTCCAGTGTAAAAGTTCACTTGAAACTTAAAGTTCTGCTCCTGCCTTTGGCACCTGGCAACTCGAAATCTCTCTCATCTCTAAACCCCACTGAGAAGTGTAAAGTAGGAATTCCTCAAACTACCTCACTTGAAGGAATCAATCCAGCAAATGTCACAAGGTGACACATACCTTATGTATTGTGGTTACACTCCAGGGACTGCCAACTCACCTCTGAAAGATCAAAGAGATATGTGTTTATATGGGGTCCTGAAATACACAGATGTAAACCTTGGCTTTAAATCTTGCATCTAGGTGATTTTCTCCACTAATGAAAGAAAGCCTCTTGTGATGAAAATTAGCACCACAAAACAGCTTTTGTTAAAATGGCATTTCATATAATGTTTTATACATAATTTCCAATGATTTATAAGAATATGTATTAAATGTTCACTGTGCCAGGACATATATTCCATTATTTTTGCTAAGGCTATAGCAACTGTAACCCCAGATAGAATTCTAATTTCCTAAACCATTCTGAAGTACTGAATTCTAGCATTTGCTAGAGAAAAGAAATAATGAAATGAAGGCAAATGATGTTTAATTTGATTCAAAACCCTTTAACACCATTGCACAGAAGCCTTCAATGTGCTTTAACCTGAAGAATGCTTCATAATAGAGCAAAAATATTGTCAGGTATAATTATCATTTTTAGATAGGAATAAATGAGGCAATAACTGTTTCAAGGATGATGAAAATGGACTCATTCAGAGATGAGAACATTTTGGATATAAAAACCTCAAAGTGTAGCTTTAGAAATTCCAACCAATCCTTAAGAAATCGCAAATAAATAAGGGCTCTTATTGATTATTTACTCAAATTGTACAATTCCACTAAGTGGTATCAAAATGGCTAGCATTTTTTTTTTAGATTTGGGAAAAAAATAATCTCTTCATGCTCTGAACTGCAACTGAAAAGATTCCTGTGTGCAGCAGAGATAGAAGCACAAGCTCTATGAGATGAGTTCAACTCAATTACACTATAACTGAGTGAAGGCTGCAGTGCGGACAAGATCTGTGTGGGGTATTCAGCAGTTCAAGGACTGAACCATTCAATTTACTGAAGATAATGAAATGTGTCATAATCATTCCCACTGCAAATACTCATGTGGAGAGGATTTTTCATTGATGACAAACATATGGACTGACAAAGGGAGCAGGTGTGAAATTGACTTAGCTAAAGCAGAGCCTCAAATCTAGGCTAACTTCCCTTTGATATGTCAAACTAGTCTCAGTTCTGCCCCCAAAAAAATCACACAGTTCTTAGGATCACTAATAGTCATCATAATCATACTTAGTGCTTTCATAGGACTTCATGTTTTCAAAGCATGTACAAATTTGCATTTCTATCTTTTCTGTGTGTGGTCTTGGAATTGATGCTCAAGGTGAGCATTGAAACGTTTCTCAGTGACAGGGCTTCAGTTATTTATCATTTTTTAAATTAAAGAGGGGTGACAAGAGGGTAAGAAGAAAAGATTGGTTTCAGATGGGAGCTGACAGTCCTTCCTGTTGTCTATCAGCTCAGCTTCATCAAGAGAAGAAATATCTTTTCCTTTTAGAAGTGGATGAGATAGGGACATGGGGTTCTAACTCATCCTCCTCCTAATCCTACCCTACATTCCCACAGAGGGTGGTAAAGAGAGGTGTCACAGTGCTAGTAATAGATTTAAACAAGGAACACAGGATGACTTGAACATCAAATATATAGAAAAAAAATCTCAAACAGGCTAAAAGAACGCAGAGGAGAAAACTCAAACATTCAAGAACTTTGAGGAAAATCAGTTTTGCAGCAGCACAAAGAAACTAGTATGCGGTTTTTCAGCTCCTTGCTATGAGACACAGGTATCATACTGATTATAAAAGAGAGAGAAATAAGGGGAAGAGGGTTTTTTGCTCTTACCGAGCTAAAGAAACAGACAGTAGGAAGAAGTGCTTGTTAACTGAAACCATTCAACAGTGGCAAATATTAATGCATCCTATGAGATTATACCCTACCTCTTGTTCCTGTAAAATGAAACATGGAATAGGCATTATAACACACAAGAGCTTTTTCCATGTTTCTAGATTTTTCGTGTCAAATTAAATTGCATATTTTTAATTGATAGACAATAAGAAGCGTAAGAGGAAAGCGGGAGGAAAAAAAGAAAGAGGAAGGTGGATAAAACTTGTGTAAACTTATAAAAAAGAATTGAAATAGCATAGGATAGCATAGATAAAAGAACAAAAGAAAAGAAATAAGAGAAAGGGTAATATAAATTTAAAAATTAATCTCAAGACAAGGAGAATAATAGAAATAATACTAACCTGCAATAGGTAAGAGTTGGGAAAGTTAGGAAAAAAAAAAAAACAGTAATCCTGATCTCTTATTGACAATCATAAAAAAAGGCAAGAAAGTGAGAAAATAGGAAGTGGCATGCAATAAGTAATATTATACCAATATTATTTTTATCTACTTCATCAAAAATATATTATATTTATTTTCAATACAGATCTTGGAAAAAGTTTCCACTCCATAATTTATATTTTGTACAAGGAATAAAATGGATTTTTATTTTGAACAATTTTAGTCTCACCAAATCATGTTTGACTGGGTCTGAATAAAAGAGAGTACTGTGAAACGCTCACACTTACAAATAGCTCCCCAAAAGAAGCTCTTTAAGACTCCTATAAAAAGTAACAGTCTATATTGTACACAGGAATGCAATAAAATATGTGACAAAAATGTCAAGACCAAATCAGTTGTTATTTTTATTTTTTTACTGATTTTTCACAGTGAAAACTGATATCTGAATTATATTCGCTGAAGCATATAGGTGCAGAAAAAATAAATAGAATCAAAACAAAATAATTGAGTATATAAATGCACCTACATGTGACATTGTATCTGTCTTAGGTTGCTCCAATGAAGCTACTTCTACGTTTCTAAAGTGTTTTATGCAGGATGATGAGATATTTAGAGATCTAGAGGAAATTTATCAATATTCTTTTCTTACATCTGCACTGCCACAAAATATCTCTGGTTTAACCTATACCACTCTATATAGGGCTTTTTTTAGTGCTTGAATATGTTATGCCCTGAGGGAGGATGGAGTATTCACCAAACTGTGATTGTGACAACCACTTTGAACGTGGTAACTCCTTTTGACATGACCAACCAACACATGTGCTGGCTTGCACGGTTCCCTTCTTCATCTTGCACTGCTTTTGGCTAGGATAGAGTTAAATTTATTCACAGTAGCTTGTAAGGGCCTATGTTTTGGATTTGTGCTGAAAATGGCATTGGTAGCACACTGATACTGTAGTTAAGGCTGAGCAGAGCTTACACAGCCTTTCTATGGCTCATCCCACCCCAGCAGTGAGTGGGCCAAGGGTGCACAAGGAGCTGTGAGGGGACACAGCCAGGACAGCTGTCCCCAGCTGGCCCAATGGACATTCCACACCATTTGGCATCATGCTCAGCAGTCACTCTAGGGAGGAGGTTGGCAGCGGGTCACTCTACTTGGGGACTGGCTGGATATAAGTCACTTGGTGATGGTGGCGAGCAATGGTTTTCATTGTTTGGATCTTATCTTGCTCTATTTTTTCCTTTTTTCCCTATTGTTTTATATTATTAGTAGTATTACTACAATTTCTTTTCTATCATTAAATTGTCTTTAGTGAGTTTTCTGACATACAGCCGCCAAGCCTACTCCACTAAGAGATGACCAACTAGAAGAAAGCCGTGTTTTAAACACAAACAACGTGGTTGTAGTTGCATCAGACAGCAATAGCACAAAGAGCTGGTAGATCTTATCCTTTATTCATCAGAGAGGACCTCATCTACAAAAACCAGTGTGGGGGCTACCAACACTGCAGCCGACTATACTGCCAGTGGCTGAGACAGAAGTCATCTGAGTTTTCCATACAGGACATTGTCTTTGAAGTGACCCCCTAGAAATGTCCCCCTAGGAAGGCTAGATTGAATTGAAACTCTGTTTTAGCTCCCACCTTGCCTGAGGAGGCTGTACTGCTCAGCCACAGAGCATTACCATGTCTGCCTTTGATCCCTTTTGCACACCACTTTCACTACATGATGTGCTCCTCTGCTGCTCTCATTGTCATGGTTCTTAGAGAGAATTGCACTGACCTTTCATGTATTTTTGTAAACTCCTATGGGCAGAAAAATCCCCTTCTGCCTGTATTCTATGGGTGGAACCTGTGTAACAACTGCATAACATATTGCAACTGGACAAAGTACCAAATGCCTCAGGTCTTTGACATAGAATACAACTGTTAAATATTAATAAAACAAAAAGATAATGATCTCTTTACATGTCACACACACAAAAATTAATAACAAACAGTAAAATCCTTAAGACGGTTTAATAGTTTTCAGACATTTAAAAATGTAATATGAAATGTCATACAGTAAAATTTATGGGCCATCTTAAACCTATAAATCAAGTAATCTCTGTCAGAAGCCCTTCATAGTGTCCACATCCAGTACAGGTTATTTTAAAAGCTATTAGAAGTAGTTTAAGCAAGTGGTGTTATAAAAACGATTATGTGTCCTACATGGCAATGGAATGGATGTAACTAAACCACGTGAATATTTTTTCCTTGTTTTTCAAAAGAGTCGTAACAGATGACATGTGGATAGCTATTGACAGCTTGCCAAAACTAAAAACAAACAAGAAGAAAAGCCAGTTTTTTCCTGACTTCTGAAAGTTTTCTCAGGTGGTAGAAGCAAAGTCTCTTAAGCATCTCATTCAATATCCATCTTTGCATAAAGGCAGACATCAATGACTGGAAAAATACAACCATAGGCAACATAGTTCAGATCATATCTTAAGTCTGGGGCAACCTGCAAAAGAGAAACCATATGGTTTTTGAATGCACTGTTCTTCTTCCCCTTCTCTAAGTTACTCAGCATGAGATCCATGAGAAGATGATCCCAGACTTCATTCTTAATAACTGATTTAAAGTCATGCACTATTCACAAGAACCTTGAATATCTTCTCTTATTTTACCACAGTAGCAGCTCTTTTGAATTGTACTTCTCCCAAAATGTTAAATGTATGTGTGAGACAGAGCAGGAGTAGGGGAAGGGAGGTGGGTTGCAGAAGGAAAGAAGTGTTCAAAAGGCAGTTTAACCGAAGGAATAATGAGGTCATATGAAAATGCAAGTGCTCTTATGTATCCCGCTATCTTCATACGACATTCAAAATAATGCCTCTGAGCACAATATTTCAAAATAAAAGCATAATAAAAAAGAAAACAATGACATAATAAAGAATCAAGGACCTTGAAATACTGAGTTAACCCAACCACAGAAAAATCAAATCAATTGAAAGCCTTGAGGTAGCTTGAATCTCTAATATATTGTATGTGCAAGAAAACACTCTGTCTCTGGAGTTTCTTTCCCCTCTGGAAGGATCCTGCTATTGTGATTTATTTGTTTTTCATAATATTTCTTTAGGCAATGATATCAGTAGTATATATATTTTTTTTCCTCAGATAAGTGAATTCATTTCAGATTTTACCCCCAGAGGACTTTGAGGAATCACATGAATACATCAAAAAAGGCTGCACTAAAAAGTCAAACCAAACCAAACCAAACCAAAAAAACCCCAAAAACCAAAACAAACAAAAAACAAAACAAACAAACAAAAAAAACCCAAAACAAACAAAAAACAAAACCAAATGACAACAACAAAAAATTCCTGGACAGATTTCAGTTATATAAATTAGAAAAGTCCAGTTTGTATCAGTTGCATCAGCCAAGTTCTGCTTTTTTTCTGCTTTGTTTGTTTGGGTTTTTTGTTTGTTTTTCTTTTTTTTTCTTCTTTTTTTTTTTCCTTCTGTTAAGACCATTCTTTTTTTTCTGTTTTCAGTCATAAACTAATCCTAGTACAATTTTCTAAGATTTTGGTTTTTAGCCTTCTGTAATATCTTATGGAGACAAAGCAATAACACTGGAGGAAGAAATGGGGAATACGAAATACTCTCCCCACAAGCTCAACACCTTTATATTTGATTCAAAATTCTACTTGAATCTCTACTGTTAGCAGATGAACAAGATGAGTTGAAATTCTTTGAGGCCATCTCAGGACAAAAAGCTCTGAATTTTTATATTAACAAGAAATGCTAATGGTCTTCATACCAAGCTTTTTCTTTCTATCTTCAAGAGAGCTAAAAATGCAGCTGTATGTTAGACAAGTAATAATAAGTAGCCAGAATTGTCTGCAGCAGCTAAAGGGACTCATAAATGGTCTGGATACATCTATCTAATCAAGTGATTTCACCACTGAATTATTTTTACTTTCTTTTAGAAACTCACTAAGGATGTTCCCTAAACAAAGCTCAAAGGGTTGGACATTTTATTTTTTTGTTTATTTTTTTTTCTCCTGACAGGCTAACTAAAATATCAATCAACAATATTTTTTCCCCATATATAAAATTGGGTACTCTCAACCAGTTAAGACTTAGCCTTTTTCTGAGAAAAGGTCTAAAATTGTTCAGGTGGTTCATTGCCATATGTAAGAATAGCTATAAGGTCTGGGACAGAGCTTTTTGGAATCAATGGAAAAATTCCCATTTTTCTTCAGTTTTGTGTCATGGCCTAAGATAGGATGGGTCATTGAGCAGACAGTCTCATAATTTCTATCTTCTTGTACAATTGAAAACTTACTGAACCATTAGTTCTCTAAAGTCCCTAATCTGGAAACAGATATTTTGTGTCTCAATACGTCTCTTTAATTTTAGGAAGAGGCTTAATCTAGATAAGGACAATTCTATTAAAAATTGAGGACGTGCCTGAAGTAAAGTTTGCCTTTACTTCAATAGATTGAGATAAGAATGAACAGGTTTTTATTCATATTTCATAGTATTATAGCAATTTGTTATTGTATTTGCTAATTGAATTCATAAGCCAAATATTTCTGCTTTAAAGTTTTCAGCAGCTCACTTTACTTTTGAGTTCTAATAACTCTTTAATACGTCAGATGTTCAGAAACAGTGCTACAAAAACTTTGTGGTCTCTGTATGAGTTCAGGCATTTTTCATGCCAGCTGATTTTCTGGAACTCCACCAGTGATCTGTAAAGTAAGCAATTTTCCTGTCAGCTTCCCTTCCAGATCTGATAACAATAAACACAACGAAAACATGTCATCATAGACAACTGACACTAACTAACTAACAACATAAACAAATAAATTGTAATGTTTCATTTTCAGTCCAGGTTTATTTTATATCTTTCTCTTCACCCTATAGCTCAGAAATAAAACTAGAAAATAAACTTTGTTATCAGTGGACACTGTTCTAAGCACAAATAATAAGAAGTAGATAATGTGAAGTGATCCAGAGTGATAGCCTCAGACATTAAGAAACACACAGAAAAGCCTGTTAGGTGTGCTGTTTTGTGTACCACTCACAAATATACCTCCCTGAAGCACACTCAGGATTTTACAAGAGCTTTTGCCATCCTGAGAAAGAAGGTTAACTTAAGTCATGTCATTGTCAAAGTATTTGCTCACAGCAGTGAAAGAACTCATTGAAGTTGTGTCTATTTTACAGTGTCCTGTGTTGGAGTGAATATATCCCTGCACGCTGCTCTGACTCCATACATCAAACAGTTACAAGGGCCACAGAGTGCAATAGCTTCTCCTCTGGACTGCAAAGTAGTGTTAGAGGAGTACAAGGTGGCATCACAGAGTGGTGAGTTTTCTTGGCATCCTCCCTGCTGCTGAGACTCATATCAAAGCCTCCCACAACAGTATGGGTGAGAAGGGTGAAATCAGAGACACGGGTATTCACTCTGATTCTCAACTTACTTTCGTCTCCTTATAACACGCCATGGCTCTGAAAAGTTATCCACAAAGCTAACACTTGTGTCAAGATGTACAAAGAGCTATTCCTATCTTTTCCTTATCTCAGGCAGAGGAGTCTTTCTCAGGATCAGGGGCTTTGTGTGCTGAAAATATTGTTGGGTTGAGCACGAATTTCTCTTCCAGAGGGAGGATAATGCACAATCAGCCAGCAGCAGCCAGATTACATTGCAGTTTATTGATACAAGGTGCTATAACTGAGATCAGAATGTTTATGTTTGAAAAACCCATAGATTCATCTTGAGTGTCTAGGAGACAAATCACACCAAAAAATGGGGGAAAAAATTGCACAGAAATTTTATTTTTTTTTAAATCATTTTTTTTTTAAACATCATTTTAATTACTCTTGATGTAGATATTATACTGCTAATATTTTCTGCATATGACTGTGATTTAATAATGTTTTAATTAACATGTGATTAGTGATGTTCTATGCAATACTCTCAAATCTCATGATTTCATGTAAGGGCTATGTGGTACTTATAAGGGCATTTTCTAATATTAATGTTACTTAGGCTATCTGATCAAAGTGTCTAAAAGGGCAAAACTTCTACTAGTCTGATTTGAAGTCTGAAAGAGGATTCTTGAAGTTTTCTTAATATGTCTTTGGTGCCAGGAGCTTTGATCTAATTTTAAAGTGTCTCTGGAAATTTCAGTATTGGAAAATTGAAAAACTCCATACAGAATCACAGAAAGCAAACTTAAATTTTTTCTATAATTTTTCATTGTCTTGGCATAAAGATCATTAAGAATTGGAAATCTACAAAAACATTTTGGGGCCAAAGCTATTTCATATTTTCATTGGTATAGGATGATGAAATATATTGGTAGGACAAAGATGGAAAATATCAGTACAAAGGTGTCCAATAAAATTGTGTGGAAAGACTTAGACATTGATAAATGAACCATATTAAAAATGATGGGAAAAGATCAAATAGTCTAAGGTGCAAGATCATGGAACTTGGATAATAGTTAAGTTAGCATCTATAAACTGAAAGTAAATAACAGATAGGAAAAAGACTGACATTATTACATTGCTATTGAAGATATAGTCGGGTTGGAGGGGCTTTAGAAGAGGAGCACAAAGACAATTGAAGAGCCACAAAGATGACCCTACGATTAGGATGCTTGCCATTAAGAGGAAAGGCTCAGAGAACTATGATCAGCCTTGAGAAAAGAAGGCTTAGAAGATCTTTTCATCATGTTCCAGTATTTAAAAGGTGGCTACAAAGAAGACAGAGATTCTCTTTTTCAAGGAGTCCCATGGAAAAGACAAAGGGTATTGGGGAAAAGTTTTTCCTATGATGATTCCAATTGGACACAAGAGGAACATTTTTTTACAATGAGAGAAATCAGCCATTGGAATAATGTCCCCAGGAAATTGTGGATTCCCCAACCTTGGATAATTTTAAAACTCATCTGAACAGGATACTGGGACAGTTTATCTAGACCAT
Source organism: Toxostoma redivivum (assembly GCA_013397375.1). Classification (NCBI taxonomy): domain Eukaryota; kingdom Metazoa; phylum Chordata; class Aves; order Passeriformes; family Mimidae; genus Toxostoma; species Toxostoma redivivum. The sequence continues at coordinate 496,111 of VXBI01002033.1, read as the reverse complement.
GCTTTTGCCAAGCAAGGTTGAGCTAGATGATCCTTTCAACCCCTTTTGATTCTAGGATTCAATGAATCAAACAAGACTGTGGAAAAGTAAGCATACTCATACAAGTATTAAAATTACTAACAAAGCTAAAAGGGAAAATATCTGAGGAAAAATTATATGTGATGCTATACCAAGTAGGAAGGTAAACTCCTGGAATCTTCTCCAAATCTTCTTTCCATAGGTCTAGAGATCCTGGTGAGATTTATTTAGAAATACTATGTCCAGTTTCTAGAACTGAAATTTAGAAAATAGGAAGTTTAACCTCAGGAAAGAAAAGATCTTTTAATAAAGCTCTGCAATGACCTCTCATTTGGAACACTTGTTCTATAGTAGAAACTAAAGTTTGGCAAAACATAAACCAAGAAAAAATTTTGTTTCTCTTTGTAACAAAAGAGGAGGTGGAAAAAAAAAACCATAGACATGTCTAACTGAAGTTAGATGTTGATTTTTTAAACATAACTTTTTAGCAATAATCTGAGAAGTAGCAGGTATCAAAGCAATGAGGTGATAAAAGATTAAGAATGACTGTATATAAAATTTGAGAAATTTCTTAATGGATGTTGGTACTTGAAAGGAAAGGATGGCACAATACAATGATCCACAGAATCAAATAAATGGAAGTGGAAAATCAAATGATCCCTGGATTTTCATATGCTGAAATGGAGCTTTGAACTTTGTTGTAAACTGCATTCTTAAGTAAACAGATGGTAACATAATATTATATTCAGATTCTTATAAATTCTATTCTATCAGCAGAAACTGAGTTCCTTTTCTACAGTGAGAGAATCGAGCTTGGAGAAACCTTACTGTTGAACGAACAGAAAAAGTTTTTCAGCCATGAAAATTTAAATTAATTAAAAAAAATATTCTCTTAATCCAGATGTGAAAAAGTAATTTCTACTTTGATGCTGCAATAATGTCCTGGCTTGTAGTGTAACAGAAGACATGAGCTTTCATGTCCTCCCTTAGTTATTTGTTTTTTAATGCTCTCTGAAGTTCATCCAAGTTGCGCTTAGCAGCTGAGGAGCTGATATTAATAATTTATTAAAATATTTCAATTTTTATAAGACTTTGGCACTTATTAGTGTGATCCAGCAGCACTTCCTTCGTTAATGTTTCCTTGCAACATTTCCAAGAACACAAGGTCTTTAGCATTTTGTTGGGTTTCTTCTAGTCAATTATATGTTACTGTATTCTGGTAGAATGACCATCCTTGTCAAACCTGTTTGCTCGTTTTTGTCCATCAATTTTATCAGTTAAAAGATAATTAAAAAGGCTCGCACATTTTGGACGAATTCTGGAACAATTCTGATTTCAGATACTGAGCTGAAAAAATATGAACTATGCAGATTTACAGCTCCATATCGTACCACATAGATTTTACTGATTTTACAGATTTTTCAAAAGTAAGAAAGCTTCGGTATATAGTCATATGTAGTAATGCATACATAGCCCGAGATGTTACTGCTTCTCAAAAGAAGAGTATGTCCAATAATAATGGACATTCTTATTTTGCATAGTATGAAACAGATTTGTTGGAACTGGCCGGGAAAACCATAAAGACTATGTTTAAAAAGGTTGAAATACTAGAAAGTAATATACTAGAAAGTAATGGGGGGGAGGGCTAAGAAAAAGTAGACAAAAAAGCAGAACATTCAGAATAGAAAATAACAAAGCAAAGAAATATGGAAAAACTATAGGAAAAGGGCATTAGGCAAGGAGAGATCTGTGACAAAGACTATATAGCACATGCAAGTTAGATTCCAGTTATCTTGAAGACCTAACCTCTAACTATTCATACACTGCACTGTATATCTTACACTGTTCCCCAGCTTCTCTCTTGTTTCTTAGCCTTTGCTGAATTTTAATTCTTGTCCTTAGAGTTCCAAATATGCTTTCCTATTTCTGAAATTTAAATCACTCTGGGGAAAAAAAATCACACACACACACACACACACACACACACACACACACACACAATCAATAAGCATTAGACAGTCCTTTTTACTATGCTAAAAGACAGGTTTTTTAAACCAGTTTTGACTGCAAGATCATTTCAAGGTACAATACATCTTCATCTGTCACAAATTGGCATAGCCATTATGGAAGCAGAGGAGATATGATTTGCAATGATGAAAATCTGCCCCTATGAAGTTCAAAGATTCTACTTCTGTCTGAATAATATTTGAAAAAAGAAAAATCTATATTATTTTGGGCATCTAATGGCCTCACTATCCCCTTTAAATTGTCTTTGTACCTTTCTATCCTCTTGTCTTGCTCTTCATTTTTCTTCTACAGATAAGTTGCCATATAACTCCCTTCAAGAAAACAAATTTGAAGACTGACCATTAACGTTCAGGTGTAGTGGCTTGCCTTTGACTGCCAGGTGCTTTCCTACTCCTCAATGGAACAGGGAGGAGTAAGACAGAAACCTTCATGAGCCAAAATAAATACAGGGGGATCATTTACAAATTACTATGATCACAGAAAACAGAATCTACTTAAGGAAAATTAATTTTATTTTTTTGCTAATTAAAATACCTTCAAATGGTGAGAAACAAAAACTAAAACACCATCTACTCATCCTCCCATTCCTGACTGAATTCCTTCATTCTTGGCTCCTCTACCTCACTGCTGAGTAGAGCAGGGGAGTGGGGAATGGGAGCTGGGGTCGGTTCCTAAAAGTTCTTCCACCTCACACTTTTACCCTCCTCCATCACAGGACCTTCCCATGGGATACAGACATAGACTCTCCACAGACTGCAGCTTCCTTCAGAAAGTATCTACCAGCTTCATGGCTTGCAGTGTGGATAGCTGCTCCAGTGTAATCTCCAGGAACTGCAGGGGGACCTCTGCTCTGCTCTGGCACCTGGAGCATCTCCTCCCTCTGCTTCTCTCACCTTGCTGTCTGTAGGGCTATTTCTTACCCTTTTCTCACTCACTTCTCACCCACAGCTACTGTGCAGCATTTTGCCCTTTCTTAAGTGTGCTTGGCTGAGGGAATGAGCTGTTCCCTGGACTGTGCTGGATCCACTGGAGCCAGCTGCAACCAGCTGTGTCCAATATCCAAGGATATTGTCCTCATCACCAAGGTATTGTCACCTACACCAAATTTGTCAGATAAAACATGTGGAAAATTACAGCAAAAAAAACTGATGCCAGGATGCTTCCTTGGCCTACTTTGATACAGATATTTTCTAGCTCTCATGAGTACAGCTGGCTTCCATGTCCCATGTAGAAACAAGTTTATTAATTTATTTTTTTACCAGATTGTTGTTTCTTTAACTGATAACGAGAAACTGAAGATCAATTAAATGCCTTATGTTTTAAGCATCACATTTCTTGGCAGAGCAACTAGGATACTACAAAACTGAAAATATTCCAATATTCAGGAAGTAGTGCTGCTGAAATTATATTCAGAGAAGTGCCAGTAAATCAGTGCAATTAGCTTTGAGAAACTTCTCTGACCTATTTTGGACTATCTATTAATCTCCATTCAAACTTTTTTGGAGGAGTCATCATGAATTTTACTTGTTACTGTGAGTGAGCCTGAGAAACATATCTTGTGTTAATTAAAATAAAATCAAAGAAGGATTTGGCAGACAGGAAAAGTCTAGGATAGATCTATGTTTCTCTAACTTTTATGCTTATATCTCTTCAGAAAACTGCTTTGTTTTCCCTAAGACACATCCACTGATAAAATCAAGTTTCACAGTTCTGGTGGCTTTTGTTTAGTTTGAGCATTTTATCTTTTCACAGGAGAAGTGTACATTTTAAATGTACAATTCATGCAACTATCATTCCTTCAGACTTTCCCAGTGCTGAAGTGGTTAAAATATATTAAACAACAAAAAATACATTTTTCATCCTCTGCCATACTTTTCCTATCAGGTAGAAAAATAAAGCGGGGAAAAAAGGATTAGAAAAAAAAAGAAAAAAAAAAGTGGTATTTGTTAGGGAAGATCACAATAAGTTAAGTATGCTTGTACTAGTGGTGAACCATGATCCATAGCTTGCAGTAAAGGCCAGACTTGGGCATCTAGCTTATAAGTGAAAAAAATTGCAACACAATATTGGGATTCAGGATGGGTTTAGGCACCACAGACAAAGAATGAACTTTCAGGTTCAACCCCTGCACAGTCCAGCAGTAGGACCCTTAATGTTACCTTTTTCTCATGACTGACTTAAATGCTGCCATAGCCAGTCAATGATAAAGTTGTTCCTTCATCAGGAACTGTAGCTACAGGACAAAGAATAATGTTTTCAAACTGAAAGAGGGGAAATTTACATTAGATATCCAGAAGAAATTCTTTACTGTGAGGGTGATAAGGCAGTGGAACAGACTGCCCAGAGAAGCCTGGCAACCCTGGCAAGGCTGGATGAAACTTTGAGCAACCTGGTCTAGTGAGAGATATCCCTGCCCATGGCAGGAGGGTTGGAACTAGATGATCTTTAAGGTCACTTCCAATCCAAATCATTTTGTGATTCTATGATTTTATAGAAACCACATGAGTTGTGAGGAGCTGTGTCTTGAAGACTAATCTTCAGGCGGCTATATATTTGGCAAAGTAGGTGTTTTTGAGAATTAAATTGAAAATATCAAGGTCTCATGATTCTAAAAAAGTAGTCAGCATCCAAAAATGGCAAGAAAGAAGAAAGGTTATCCATCGACAAGATGGTATTAATATAGCAGTGCAATCTCTGTTCTGGACAAAGAATAAACATTGTCTCATGGAAACAAAATGGTTTCATACTTGAGGTTCAACATTTTATATTAAAAAGTTCCTTTCTCAAAGAAGAATAAGTCTTCTTTGAAGCTTTTTTATCAAAGTGCATTTTTTCATTAAACAAGTCACCTATTAAATGACCAACTTCCACAATTTCAACATAGGAAAAAAACCCAAACAAACAAACAAACAAAAACCAGCCCAGAAATACCAGCAATAAGTGAACAAGATGATTTCTGCCCACACAAAGAAACTTGAAAAACTCCCATTATTACACAAAGGTATGCAGCATATTGAGAAAAGCTGTGCTTCAAGAGCACATTGTCCTACTGGGAAGCAGCTGCACCAGACTTTGTAGCTTCTGTTAGGGAGTGTGAATATGGAAAGCTATGGGGTGTCTATCATTAGTGCCTCAGCACCTTGTAGAATTTCATGTTATGTAGACATCTATATGAAGAGACAACCTTGTGGTAACGTTTCTATCATGCATCAAATGTTTAATTTCTTCAACAAGGGAATGTGTTACCCTACAGTGGACATAATAACGCTATTCACACCATCTCATAATGCATCATGCAGCATAACCTTCCTATCATGTTAGTTGGTGATACACCTCTCTTTTTTGAGAGATAGCAGCAGCTGGTGCTATTAATGAGCTTTTTCTAAACTGTTTTGAAATTTCAAAAAGGTAGTTAGACAGAAATAGGGAGAAATTTTTAATTCATATATGAACTAGAAAAATCTGTCCATCATCACTCTGGAAGGCTTGAAAAAGAGCTTTTTGAAGCTAGTCTGTGGGGTTGATTTCCTTATTCATATTGTATGTCTTAAAATATCTTCTTTGAGGGTTTAGGGGGTTTTAGGGGGTTTTTTGGGGGGATTTTGTTCTGGTTTTTATGTTGATTTGGAGGGAGCTTTTATTTGTTTGGTTGGGGGTTTTTTTGTTGTTTGTTTGGTTGGTTTTTTTTAATTTTTTGTGTTTTTTGTTGGTTTGGGTTTTTTTGGTTATTGTTTTTGTGATAGCCTGCACCAATGTGAGTTATCATAAGCCATTTTAAATTACTTAATTTTATTTGCTTCACAGACCAACAAGCACTGGAATATAAAGAGAGCTTTCAAAACTAGGCCTGATTTTTCTTGAAGTCATGGATGCAATTGAGTTTGGGGGGGTCAATAGGCCTTGACCCACATAACATAAATAGTATGAGTCCTCTTAGGGCATTCACAGCGCAGCTGATTGCACCACAGTAGTGTGTGCTAAACTATCAGAAGATCAGTATTTTGTTGTAAAGGTAGGCCATTGACTGGAGGGATGGAGCACCTCTCCTATTAGGAAAGGCTAAGAGAATTCAACTTGTTCAGCCAGGAAAAGAAAAGGTATTGGGGTGATCTGATTGTGCCCTTCCAGTACCTGAATGCAGACTAAAAGAAAGATGGAGAGGGACTTTTTACAAGGGCATGTAGTGACAGGACAAGGGTAAAGAGCTTCAAACAGAAAGAGAGTAGATTTAGATTAGATGTCAGGAGAAAAATTATTTACTATGAGGGTGGTAAGTGACTGGAACAGGTTGGCTAGATAACTTGTGGATGCACCATCCCTGGGCCAGGGCCAGGCTGGATGGAGCTCTGGGCCATATGGTCTAGTGAAAGATGTCCCTGCTCCTGTCAGGCAGGTTGAACTAGATGACCTTTAAGGTTCCTTCCAACCCAAGCCGTTCTATGATCCTATGATTCCATAATTCTAAAGTTTCATAGCTATCACAGGAGGAGTACTTTAGGAGAACAATACTTTAAATTACTTACAAGATGGTATCTACATTTATTGCAGCATACTTCAAACTATTCTGTGCAGACCTACTTGGTACAGTTGATAATGAGAGAGAATTGGGAACAGTCTAAAGCTCTTGAGGGTCCATCTACTACTATTTCTATGGTAATACAGAAAAAGTAAATTTAATTATTTGATGTTTCAACAGATTGAGTTTTTTCTTCATGCTTAAACAAAAAAAAAATCACAAAATACCCTTTAGAGGTCATGAAAATGTCAGCCTTGTCTCAGTGTTGTCTATAAGGCAGTATGATTTCTGTTATTCCTTTCTAAGTATCAAATCCATAAATTTCTGTGGTTAGCAACACATAATTAAATACAATTCTTTCTACTGATGGCACTTGCTCTTTCATATAGCTGTCAACTTGTTTTCCAACATCAGCTATACATTAGGCAATATGTAACCATGACACCAATTAAATAGAAAAACGTACAAGAGTCAGACTGATTTCCTGAGTTTACAGTTTCTGTGTTTCTGGTAGATTTTTGCAGGCTATAGGATAGCAACATTTTCTGTAAATTTTCTGTGGAAGTATTTTGGCATTGCTTAGAAAGCTCTTTGCTATCTATACTAGACAAAATGCTTATTAGCACTTTCTAAAAACACTTAGAATTTAACTGTCTGTATTATATAGTATACACAACTGTTTTTACTTACTTTAAATGTAAACTCTTTGGAATGAAAGGTTATATTTTTAAGAATCTTATTTTTTTAATTTTTGAGAGCAAAAGCCAAGGTGTCGTCCTTACTTCATAGAATCATTAGTGCTTAATGTGTCATGTCATTATGCAGTGTCGAAGGTTAACTCAGATCTTAAATAATTTTGGGAAAAAAAAGATTATCTTTGACTGTTATTTATAACAGGAGTTTTATATTTTACCTAGAGTACTACATAGAATACTGGTAATTATTATTTTGCATTTACACAGAGCATGAGGCAGTAATAGGCAGGAGAGCTGCAAAATCTTATTATTTAAAAAAAAAAAAAAGTATATACTAGCCAGTTTTTCAGATGATGTAAATCACTGTCTTCATACAACCTATGCAGTTTCTGCCAATATTATCACCCATACTACTTTTCCTAACCTTTCCTTGTTTAATCCCTACACGGTGTATGTGTTATTATGAATGAAGTGCAGACCCTGACAGAGAACCTGGTACAGCAGATGAAACAAAAAAAGAAATACAAATTGATTATGGTGTGTTTTGGACTAGCACTATAACAACTTTCTCTTCAAACCTCATTAGGCATTTTCCCTTCTTCAGTCTGTTCTGCTTGCCTCTGCTCCTGCCAGTATAAAATGTCACACTTCCAAAGATGTGCAGACATTTTAAACCTTTCTGTCACATGCCTTCCACCAGCACATAGTTTTTTCAGATAACTGCACTTTTCTTCCACTAATGATGGACTGTATTCATATCTGCTGTAACACTATTTTGGGCCACAAAGCTTTTTTTAAATCTAAAATGCCTAAGTTATAAACAGAGACAGGAAATGCATTATATACAGCACACTGAATTTGAATTCCAAGACCTTCACAAAATCTTTTCTTTGGTGCTCAGCTTTACATTTAACAGTGTCTGTGTTTAATATCCTAATAAATAAAAATAATACATTAAAATTATATTGCTAAAGAGTATACATAATATTTAAGTAATTTTTCAACAAAACTGAATTGTGTTCACTTTAGGAAGTTATCTTTATTTAGGTTAAAAAAAATTAAAATGAGAAAAAGAAAAAAAGCAATCCAGGAAAAAAAACTCTTCTAATTTGTAATTACAAAGAAAAAAACCTCTAATACAGCTGATTTCTTCGGAATTATTTTTGTCTCACCACTGTGTGTACATATATCTATTTAAATGTATACATCTATCTATCTATCTATCTATCTATCTATCTATCTATCTATCTATCTATCTCTATATATGTGTGTTTCCCTCAAAATTTCCCGGGGTTGACCAGGTTTCTTTTTCATATTTATGTATTTTCATAAGGTCCATAATTTCAGGCATTTACTTGATCTAATGACTTTTGGAAGTTCTTGACAAAGCATAATACAAGAGGAAGAAAAGTGTCTAAGAGGGTATATTTGGCTGTTGCCTAAATGTGGTGTATTATGGTCTGTTAAAAGTGTAAGGTAACTGTGGACTTGCCCAGATTAAAAAAGGTGTTCAATAAAGTAGGCAGACAATGTACAGCTAATTGTCTATGTGGGTTGTTTTAGCATAAAAAAATAGTATATTTGTAAATCTAACTGACTTTAAAGTGATTTATTCAATATATTTCCACACTGGAAATGAGCCTCAATTAGCAATAACACATCAATTTAGCTGTACAGGCAAATTCTCTGAGGATATGTGAAATTAGGAGTTTAAATTATGTAAGAGTTTCTTATAAATTGAGGTCATGTACCCTATAAACAATGGGGAGTGAGTTTAAGTTTCTTCCTTCAAATAATTGTCTTAGATTTCTACAGTTTTCTTCATCTTTCCATTGCCACCATAGCATTGTCTATATTCTTTACATGTGTTCAATCTCTCCTCATATATACATGTATGCATACATGCACATGTGAGTGTAAATATATATATTTGTCTCTGTGTGTGTTTAGATACTCCTACTGAGCTTTGACATTTTAGCTGCAACCTTATCTGCTTAAATGAAGATGTATTTAAACTGATGTATCCACTGTGGTGTCAGCCAGGAAACTCCAGGGACACCTTTTTCTGGGAGAGGTCACCTTCTATCTCAATCTGATGGCAGCTGTTACTCCAGCTTCTTCTTCAGTACATCAGATTTTTTATTTTAAGGGTCCAGGGACATTTTTCTAAGACAGTCACTTCTTTCTCCCCCACCTCTGTTCTCTTAGTCCTCTCCTATATATATCTTACTTTATTTTACTTTATTTTATTTTATTTATTTTATTTTATTTTATTTTAATGAGACTGTGACAACTCCAATCTTATTCCAGGCACTGAACAGATTCCTGTAGCATGGCATCTTTGTGCAGTGCTAGCCAGCAGCAATGACATTTTTCTGTCCAACAGGAGGTGTTTTAATGATACACAGCAGTAGCACTAGTCGGAGCCTAAGTGGCAGCCAGTGTAGCATCAGCCCAGTCACTTCAAATTAAGTTTGGATGATGAATCTGTAGAACTGCAGAGCTTATGAGGCTGAGACACAGAGTTTATGTGATTACTTCTCTTTTATGTTTTTTTTTCCCTTTTTCTATTACATTTGACTTTTTAAATCAAACCATGATATACATGGTTAACTTAAGACTTCTAGATGGCAAGATGGAACTTAACTAGGATATAGAAAGATACAAAAAACTTGGGAAAATTGAACTTACAAGCCTGAATGGGTAGCTGGTGGCTAAAACTGCTGTAAATTAAAATTCAGATACAGGAGCTATTCAGGGTCACATTGTTGCCCAGCAAAGCACTTTGTTTGCCCAAAAGTTCACTATTCTGGGAAAGAAACATAAGAAAAATGAGGTTAATATCTTGTTCTTAAAGGAGCAGCATGCTCTGACACATCATTGTATTTCTGTTAAGCTTGTTAAAAATAGGTCAGTCTTGCAGTAATTTAGGAAGAACTGAGTAGCTGCACTACTTCATTCAAAGAAGAATAAAAACAAACCAGCCAAATAAAAATTTTTATTTATCATGATCATCTACTATGTTATAAATACAGATAGAAAATACAACTGGAACATAACCTACATTGTAGTATGTAGGTGTATACATCATAGTATACAAAATAGTTCTGTGTGCTTCTTTAATACATTTCTAAGATCACACAAAAAATCTCAAAATATGTGTATATGCAACACTCTTCTAGAGCACAGAAATGTTTTTTCATCCCAATTTAGAGATGAAGTACCATAAATTTAAGGTTTCATGTCACAAGAGGATTTTTCTCCAATACGAATAAAATTTGTATCTCTAGAGAATAGGCTTTAGCAGGATAAACAGATTTTTTTCCTGGTCCTCTTTTGTTTTATTAGTGAGATGTGTTCAGAAGTATATAATGAATTACATCACCACCGTGTACCAGTTTTTTCTGTTATTTGGATAAATATAGTCCATTTACAGATGTTTTTATTTATTTTTGCTTATAAAGGACCAACAAACAGAATAAACCTTCTCATTTAAGACTATGTTTCTATTATTGCCACTGTGCTTGCACATAGAGGACAAAATGTAATAACTGTAAGTAGGGCAAGGAGAGGACTGAAGTATCTCTCCCTAAGACCAAGGGATATAAAATGAGTGGCATTTTGCCAGCTAGTTTACACCACGCTGTTACAATCTGATTATTAAAATTATTAGAGAGATACCTCTGACCAAATTAAGGTGCAAACAAGACCATGTGCTGAAGTCAACATTATGGATTTTATTTAGCAGTAAAAGTGAGAGGGAGAAAGAGAGAGAGAGAAATAAAAGTGAGGAAAGTGAGGGGTGTAGTGGTAAGGGAGAGAAAAGAAAGTGAGAGACAGATTAAGTAGAACAATAATCATCAGCCCTATAGATCCCATGGTTCCCCTTTGGTCCTCTTCTTCTGTCTTCTCAGTGGTGAGGGCTGCACGAAACACACAATTCCATGGATTAATGTAGTTCAGGTACATTTGGGAATGTCCAAGAACCTCCCCAGCCACATCAAATAAGTCTGTGGGCTATGGCCTGCCCCACACCAAACCCAGTCAGAACTGATTTCCAGCACGGCTGCTGTTGGCTTTCCTTGTGGATATGTTTTTCTCACTAAGCCTTGTTTACTTCTCCTTAGACCTGAGATAATTGGATAATAGTGCCACCTTTATATTAGCTCAAGTTTCTATCCAATGTCTTAAAGTCCAGCTTCCCAAAATCCAGCAGGCTTCAGTGGTCACTTTATACACTTTACCATAGTGAGCAGAGACCTTTGGTGATCTTTTACCATAGTGAGCAGAGACCTTTGGTGATCTTAACAGTGTTTAAAGCAATTATGATTTTTTAGGCCTCTTACAGATGCATGTAAGCATCTCACTTGTATTAGCTAGTTAGCCAGATCCAATAATCTTTATCAGTCAGAGAACTCATATGGATCCTTCCAAAGATGTCAGCCTGGCTTCTCAAACCATAGAATCACAGAATGTTAAGGGATGGGGATGGACTTTAAAATCTTCTAGTCCAACCTACAATGCCATGGGCTGGGACACCTCCACTAGGCAGATTGCTCAAGGCCCACACCTATGGATTGGGCAGAGAAGTGGTTGAGAGTATCCCTGCGAAGAGCACCACTGAAGTTTCTAAAATGCATGGATTCTTCTATTCAGAAACAATTATTTTTAGCAATATTATCTTTTCTTTTTTTTTAAATTGAAATATCCCCCTAAACTTATATTATCTCATATTCTATAAAGTGCAAAAGAATGAGGATATTTAGCTTTGTGATGCTTACACTGTAATAAGGTAGAAGGCTATATTTTAAAAACACAAAAAAAAAAATAAAATGGGAAAGTTTATCAATCCCAAAAGGATAAAACTTGTAGAATCAAATAATCATAGTTGGTTTGCTTTGGAAGAGACCCTAAACATAGCTCAAATTCCCCCACCATGGTCAGGGATGCCTACCACTAGATCAATTTGCCCCAGACCCTTTAGGGGGAAAAAATGGTTTAAATAAGGTTTCTGTAGTCATCCATTTGGGTCTGACACTTTCAATTTCTTTTGAAGATTATACAGTGTAAATGACTCCCATAATAACAATGTAAAGACTTCTGCAGGGCTTGATCAATTACAAACAAAACTGGAGTTCATAGCCTTTTTTTTAACAAATGGTTTTACCTTCAGAAAGTGTTTGTAGGGATCTGGGCATATTTACATGCAGATACATCTACATGTTGACTTATAGTTGTAATACACTCAAGGAATGAAGATCACTTTAAAAAATTCTGCTACAGAGTAATGCTAAAAATGTGCAACAAGAGATGTAATATGCATATAATAAATATTTCACTATTATCTTGTGTTTTAAGATAGAGAGTATTCATTCAGGTTTCATTCAGATTTAGGATCATCCCTCTCATCTAGTAAATACCAAGAGCTTGCAAGGTATTTGTACTAATTTTCTCTGGAAATTAATTTACATTTAAAACATTTTTGCAATACTCCATATATCTACTCATTCTCTATTTAGACCCTAATATAAATTGGCAAGAATATAATGAGTAAATATTCACACATATTATAAGAGACTGGAAAAAAATTGTAAATGATGAAATATTTAGCCTTAGAAAAAAAAATGAATGGGTTTTGAAGGCAAAAGAAAACAAAACTTCAACTTTGTTGATAATATCCAGTAATTCAAATTTAAATACATATATCATCAGTACACTTGCCTTATCAATTTGTTACTTCATCTTCTCTCTGAAAAGTAAAAGGTATCTAGCTGGAGACAAAACTCTCAGTTGCCCCATTTACTCTGTGACTCTCAGCCCTTAAAGACTACAATCCGTTTTTTTACTTCTCTTATCCTTTCCACAATTGACTGCAGGAAGGTTTTGTGCAAGTCTCTTGACTATCCAGAAATATATTTCATGGCTTTAACATATCGATTACATGGTTGCTGCCTTTAGTAATTGAACAAAGAATCTCAGAACCATCTTGTCTCAATGTATTGGAACTGCAATAGAATTATTTTAGACTTCTTTTTTTAAAAAACAAACTGCAAAATAAAATTATATTTCAAACTTGATCTGTATGCAATGGTAGGTGTGCACACAAAAAGTACAAAGAAAGCCTACAGAGAAAACATGTCTACATTCAGTGCCAAAGCATATCATCAGTATAGCATAGCCAGAATTAAGGACATTAATGACCACTTATCAGCAGTATAATACAATGTTTTCTTCCTCCCAGGAAATAGGTAATAAAATTTTAAATTATTTTCTGCTTATGGCTTAAATCGGATAAGCAGGAAATAAAGAGTATTCAGATTAACATTTTTTTAGTTGGTAGAATACATTTAAAGGGGCAAAATATACTATTGTACTTTCTGGAAAATTTTGTTATAGCTGTCACAGTGGCTGTAGCAATAACAACACCAAGAAGAATTATCTCAACCTTTGAGCACAGTTCTTACTTGTATTTGACCTGGACTCAGTATTTTGCCACATAGCTCAGAAAACCTAGGTTATCAGCTTTATAAAACAGCATACAGTTTAACTAGGGCCCAGTGAAACAATACAATTACTTATGATTGAAAATCTTTACAAACTTCTTTTGAAGGAAACAAAAAGTCTTATTCTTACTTCCCCTCTGCTCCTTGTATTACCACTGTTGTTTTACTGAAAAGTATATTCCCTCTCTTTTTACATTGTTGGGTTTTCCCCCTTCTACAAATGAAAAATGTCAGAAAAAAAGAATCCTTACTTTTTAGTATCTTAAACTAAAAGTAGATGTCCTTTGGATATTTGGTCCTCATCTTCAGTAAAAAGAGAGAAAAAAATACCAATTTTTCATAGTTCATGTAGATATACATAATCATGTTTTAGAAGCATCTTACTTCAATAACTGGAATACATATTTTATTGAAATATTTACAAGATAAACAAAGATGCCAGGCTGAAAAAATGTAGGTAACTAAGGATATAGGTAGTTTATGTAGCCATAGATGACTCCAAGATATCAGAAGACCAGAGCTAAAAATAATGCAGCTTTAAAGACATCAAATTTCTTAATCCAAAATCAAAACAAAACAAAATAAAGAAACAAACAAACAAAAAAAACCAACAAAAACCAAACTTAAAAAACTATCAACAAACCCTTTGGGATTTGTTATAATATATAGTTTGGTTGGTGGGGTTTTTTGCTTGTGTTTTAAGGAATAAACTTTATAGTTATTCAAAAGGACGATTTCCTTTCTTTTGTTAGCTCTTATCACAGATAGCCTTATGAGAGTTTTATCTTGCCATCTCAATCACTTTAACTTCCCACCAATTCTGTCTGAAACATTCAATTTTATCATAAATAGTTTCTGATGGAGGCAGTGTCTCCTGTCCTGGAACTAACATATTTTTGTCACACAGAGGTGCTGTGTAACGTAGCCAAGTTTAGGGACTCGTAGAAGGGAGCTCAGTGATCTTGTAGTCTCCATTGCATATGCACTTAATCTTGCTGTTCCAGTGTAACTCCTCTGTGTACTGAACAAAGAACTCAAGACACTGCATTTACTTTGGTAAAATCCTTAGATTTTCTAAATCAACACACCATATTCATCATAGGTAGCATAAAAGCTACAGCTAGAAGTGATGAATGCTGATCAGGTTAGTGCTACTGTACTGCATGAGATATACAGTGCATTATATGGGTATTTTTACATCCTTTAAAAATGTGTAACTTATTTCCAAGTTTTTGTTCTAGTTTTGTTGTTTTTCTCTCTTTCTTTTTTCCCAACAACTATCCTAACAAAATTATAGGCAGTTATATTGAACACATGGATATCAAAGAAACTGGTTTCCATGGGAACCTTATCCACATGACAGTTTTCAAATGCTTTTCTGCTTTACAGGTGTCATTTCAGTAATTCTAACTGTATTAATATTGCAAGTGGACATGAAATATATGACATAAAAATTATTTGTTTGTGTGCATGTGTGGACAGAACCTAAGCAAACAGCATATTGATTGAACAGCTTTTTCAGCTCTGTGACTGTGACAGTTTGTCTGTTTATTGTGAACTATTCCCAAGCACCTCATTTTGGGACAAGTCTGAATATAATTTGTTCTGCCTTTAAGTTTTAAACACACATACACTTCTAGAAGAAAGAAAATTAGTTTCAGCACAATACATAATAAGTTCACTATACATTAAGGGATTGCTTCATTATGAAGCATTCACATCTGAAACCAATTTTCTTCCTGGAGGATGCTACATTAAGAGTGCTGCAGACTAATTGAGATAGAAACATGGCAACAAAGCTGGAAATCTGTACAGAAATGTGGCAACTGGTGAACCCCGCTGCCTTGATTAGCACATTAATTACAAAGCAGGTGTTAGTGGACTGTGTTAATGGGCTGCACAAAAGGTCAAGAGGGTTTAGCGATCCTTTCTTCCCCATCAAATTATTGAATATTTATTTCACTGCTCTTCTGATTTGAATATGTCTGAGGAGGACTGGTTATCTTCATAGAGCAAAGTTGCTTTTTCCTTTTTTCCCACTCTTTCATTTCATTTGTGTTAGACAGGAAGTCACTTTGAATAAGAGTAAGTAGTACTTTGTCAAAAGGAAATCACTTAACAAAAATCAGGAACTACCCAAGGGATTCACTACTTCAGTGTTAAAACCCTACCAAGGTGTGTTTCTCTGGCCTGAATGTACATCTCAATGTGTTTCGCTGTAGCAAAGGAGACAATCCTGAGATTATGATTTTTTTTTTTTAGGTACTTAATGGGTCTGTTAATTCTCTTTCAACTGAGGGAAAATTATGATTTTTAGATGCCAATATTGATTTTAATCTCATCCCTGAGAAGAAGTATCTTCCTCTCCTTTCTTCCTTTTTGAGGATTGCATATCTTCTGTCTTGAAGACAATGGACTGATTCAAAAAAGAAGGGTGTACGAACAATTTAAAGAAAAGAGACAAGTACAATGTTTGCTGGAAAGTTAAGTTAGTAATCGTTATTTATTTCTAATTAATGTTGGGCCAAATAGTTCCAGAGTACAGCAAAATTAAGGGGAAAAAACAACACAGATATTGAAGATGGTGGTAATAAATGGAAGCAGATGTTAGTTTTGTTTGAATCAGAGAAAAGCCTCCAAATAAAAATGAAAGATAAGGCTTTATTTGATTATGTAATTACTTAGAACACAAGATTGGTATTATCAGTAAATATCAATGTTCTAAATTTAATTACTTCATAAAAATATTTTCAGAGTTAATTTCTAGACATTTTGGGAAATCAAGCCATTTTGCGGTGTGTACACTATACATAATTTTCCATAAATACTAACAAATAAGTAATCCATTAAAGATTATGTCTGGATTATATATCTTCAATCTACCTTCATGGATGAAAGGAAGCAAATATATTCCTTCTGTTTGGGTCTCTTCACTGAATTTACAAAAGTAGTGCTTCAGATTTCTAAAATGTTAACAAATCTTCTCTAGTGTTTTTCAGTTCTATCTTTTTTTTCAGTTCTATCACTTTTATTGACACTTGCTTATAATTTCCTTATAAAAAATACCTCCTGAATCACAAACCATTCTGGTCTTCTCTTGAAAGACATGATACAATGATTTTTCTTTCTGTTTTCTAGACATAGCAGAATGTACCATCAAGCAAAATTTTTTCTTTCTTTAGTATGTTGTCCTGTAATAGAAAGAAACACATATGCCCAGATGTGAAATACTTCTTCCACTGCTTTGAAAACTGCACTCTGGTTTATGCTGAGGGCTGTTCAAGGTGAAAGTATGATTTTTGCCATTTGCACATGTCAGAATTTCATGTATAAATGCAGAGCATTGTGCAGATTCCTACAGAAAAAGAAAAAATATTTAACAGTAAATAATTGTGACTAACTTTCCTTCACAGTAGCTGCTTACTGTGGAGGATCAACAGAAGCAACTCTTTCCCACAGGGTATCCCAGCCTACAAGATATGGACCTTGTGGTCAAGGTGACTGATGCATCAGAAGATAGGTTATTTGAATGTCACAAGAGACAGAACCAAGCACAGCTTTTGAAGAGAAGATACTGAAATAAATTGACTCAGACATTTTTTAGCAGCAAACTCTAGAAGATGCACAAATGGCAACTGGCAACTGGAGAAGGCTCTCACAGGTTAGGTTCACACAGACACTAAAGTATATCTTTAGTGCAACCTCTCACCATCCACAGTAAAAATAAACTGCATAAGTGTCATGCTTGCCCTTGCTTTTGTCCACACCAGATGGGATCCCTGATCTTACTGGTCTGTTTACATGTGATCACTGGATATTGAATGTATATCTTATCTAGGAAACAGTCTTCTTCTGAGGGTATAAATTTAAACAAAATGTATCCTGCATTCATAACTGCTAGACAAAAAGTTGGCAATTTATTACATTTGCACAAGCAGCAAAATTTTCAGATTAATTAGTGTGAGGATCCCTCTACATTCACTACAGAATACACTAAATCATGTACTTTTATCATTCTAGAAAGCTGTTACTAATTTTTCCTTGAGGATAATTTTTGATATCTTCAAAAAGACTTTAATCCATTCAGGTGTTTCTTTTCCAAACAGAATTTTATGTTATAAGCTATTACTATTATTGTAATGATAGAATTTTTTAGAAACTTGTGCATTCTGAAATCTTTTTCTGAACTACTGTGTTTCTGAGAATAATCTGAGGACAAAAAGATAAAAGATAATAACAATCTCAATTGCCTTCTTTCAAAAGGTGTAACATATTTCAAATTTAAGTAAAGCTGATGGGACAATAAATAATTAAACTGCCTGAGGACAGTTTTCTAGAGTTTATGTCTTTTTAAACATTTAAATTCTTTTTTTCTTACAAAGAGAGTAAACATGAATTACAAAACAGATTAAATGAATCTGATTCCAGATTCCAGCCTTCTAAAAGAACACATAATCAGTTCTAAACAAATCTTTGTTTTTGTTTTTGGTTTTGGTTTGGTTTGGTTTGGTTTTTTTCAGTGTATACAGGCATACACAGCCTACATTCTCAGTGGTTGTAAGGTATTTAATATCCATTCATTTCAGTAAGAGTTATCTTCCTAAATATTTATTGAGGCTCTGTAAAACATCTAATCAGATTTCTGTCCCCAACTGTTTTTGAATGGGTCTTTAAGTGATAAATCACATAAAACTTCTGTTCTGTAAAAGTCAAGCTGCTATACACAATCAACCTTTAATTTGATTCCAAAAAAGGTGGCCATAGAAATTTGGTCATATAATCCTCTGTAAAATTTAAATTTAGCTTTGTCATTGTACATAAATGTCTTGGGGTGACTGTATGATGCCTGTATCCCCAAATCGTCTGCTCTGTTGGTGTTGAATATTAAATTCTCCAACTTTAAGACTG
>VXBI01002033.1:448598-477427 GCA_013397375.1 Toxostoma redivivum | reverse complement strand
TTCAGAGGTTTCCTCCCAAATTTGCTCTAAACCAGGACAATAAATTATTTGTGGCAACTGTTGATTTATTTCAATATTCCTGTTTCTGTCATCTATTACATTTTAGGGGGGAAACACAACAGATTTTTTTTTTTAAAGAGAATTCTGAAACTTGATACACCTTAGTTATTTTTTCCTAAGAGAAATTCTTTACCCTATGTTCCATTTTCTTGAATTTCAGAATAATTTTTAAGGATACTTGCCAACTACAAAGGGAATTTCTTCTCTTACTGTAATTATACAGGAAGACTGGGATAATTTAAACAAGCTGTAAACACCTAAAGCTGGGCTGTGTGTGAACATCGTTTATGTCTGTGAAAGAATCTATCTTTCATCTATCATAAACATCCAAATAAGTGAGACTACCAAACCCAAATCCAGACCAAGTCTGAGGACTTATAAAGCATTGGCAAACTGATATGTAATCTTGCTGGTCCAATAGGTTAGTCCTTAGAAATTCATATCTTCCGAGAAAAAAAATCACAGATTATTTTCTCATACTGTCCATAGCAGTCCTCTATGTATCATTGCTCACTGTTATTTTAAATATTATATTACCAAGAATAAGTTTTAAATGATTGAGTTATAGGTCATCAGTTAATCAGCTTCCTACAATGGGAAGAACATTTGTGATTTTAATAATAAAGTTTGAAGTTATAAGTCATTAGGGTGACAATGTAGTAGTTCAATTTAAAAAAAAATAAAATTTGAAATTTCCCAGTTTAAAATTATCCCTATAACCATACAGATACGTTTTATTTTCAAGTTTTGAATTATTTAAAATTAAGTTAAAATTGAAGTGTTTTTGAACTGTACCCTTGTGCATATTGGCATTATCAGGTTTGTCAAATGTGCCATCCAGAGTTTTTCAAACAAATCGATATTTTGTGTTTATTCCAAAGTCAGCTAACATTCTTACAATTACACCTGAGGGTAGGGATGTCTGATATGCACACCATATATGCATAGATATTACCATAGTTGTATATTTGTATATTTGCATGCTCCTTTCTGCAAAGATTAAAGAAAAAAGAATTTAAAAAGATCACATCCAAAGCAACAATTTCCCCCAGTACATCCTTTCTTGCCTCCCTTACTTCTATTGCCTATGTAGAGTACTAAGTGAGTCTATCAAGGTCTCTTTGGTATCCATAAGTTCCAGTTTGATTGCATAGAAGCACTTGCTTCTTTTCAGTGTTGAATCAGGTCAACTGCAGAACAGCAGCAGAGGGATTGTGTGATTGACAAGTCAGCCTTTGGGATACCAGCAGACATGAAAGTACCTTGGTAGCAGAGGCTTCAATTGATTTGATAGAGAAAGAGCACAAGTCGAGCTACACAATTTTTTTACATGAATCTTAAGAAATAACTAGATAAATACATTCAGTCTCAAAAGCAATTTTTGGAAATCAGTCTGACACAAATTATTTGTGAGAAATTTTGGCCAGGAAAAGATTTTGCTTCAAGCTCACTCCTTCAGCATTTATCCCTGGAGGTTCATTTATGATGGTCTTAAAGCAAATGTTCAGATAAGGTTAAAACACTGACAGGAGTTGCAGAAAAGTTGAAGCCATTTAGGCACTTGGAGAGCAAGTTTGTTATTTACTTTGATAGGTGAAAAAGGGCCAAACTGCATTAAACCAATCCCTAGTGCATTATATAAACATTTCCATTTAAAATCTGAGTCATCTACTGGCTCAGTAAATCTAATATAAAGGATGTGGTAAGCTTAAAAGTAGCTCTACGGTACTGAGTTGTAGCAAAAGCAAGCACATGCTAATTTTAATTTGTGCACCAGATTGTAGCCTAGTCAGACATACACAATATAGAGTACACATCTTAGTGATGAAGGTCAATATTACTTAGAATTCAACATGCAATTATAATTTTTTTTTTACCTGAATTTCATTCCAAGTTCTGCTTGGAGCCTTTTTATTTGTGCCATTTGCCTCCAGGCATGCTTCAAAATGGTCTGAGAATGATTTTTACCTATGATGCATTTGTTAGTACATAAAAAATGTCTTTTGACATTTGGGTGAACCTCATGTTTGAATGTTTTCAGTTTATTAACTTGGAAATAACAAACTTAACTTTTTGAAAACTTTGTACATTCTTATTGAGTTCTTTACAGCACTGTGGTTTTTTGTCCTATGCCATTGGGAGTGAATGCTGAAGGCAGACTGAATGAAAATTGTTTTGACACCTTTGCTGAAAGAATTTTAAGATCCTTTTAGTCTGCTGCAATTATACTGGTGGGTGAGGAATCCAAAACCAATGGTCTCATTAGTGTTTCAGTAAAACCTGCCATCCATTGTGACAAGTTATATTATATGTTATAAATTCTCTTGCCGTCAATGATAGCTTTTGTATGTATAAAAATATTTTTTCTCCATGCATGCCAAAAATCTCTCACATTTTAGCTTAGAACATTACAAATTAAATTAGCAATTAGTTTAATTCTCAGAGATAATCTTTTTCATATGTTTGCATTGACAATGTGATTTCTGTAGGATGGAATAAACATTGACATGAATACCAAACACAATTGTTCATGCATTGCATATCTATACAGAAAAAGTATACCAAATGCAAAACAATTTATTTCATCTTTATCTTGTCCCAATTACTTTTACATCCCCACTTTTGGCAGTATGAGTTGGCTTGGGCTGACCCTTCATGCTTCTGTTATCTAATCCACCTAGCCTCACAATCTCCCAAGAGTGATTTGTTAGAAATAATTTGATTTTATGTGGATGATGTATCTTTGTAAACTAATTGCAAGAGACAATAAAGAATTTTTTAACAACATATGAGATATTTCTAAACTTTTTAAATGTTACTTTCAGGAACAATTTTTTTTCAGAAAAGTGGCAGTAATCTGCATTTTTAGGTCCTCACCATGGAAAATATGGAAAATGCTGAACGCTGTGAACCAAGAAGAACACATTGGGGTTTTTTAAAAATATGAGTATTTAGCATGCTACCAAAAAATCACTTAACACCTGGTGAGGATGGCTCTTATGAGCTATTAAATGAATAGCATTCTCCAAACTTCCTCATCTTAAATCTGTTTGTGACTCAAAGCAAATGCTATACTGCTGTACTTAGTCCTATTACAGTATGATTACTTGGAAATCTGCATTTGGAAACATTTGCCAATAGAAAATAAAAGATTGCAAATAGCATGAAATATGCTCATTTGCCTTGAATACACTGCAAATATCTCACATGGCTTGCACTAAATGCAGCAGGCTATGATAACCTACACATTGTATCCACGGACATCTTACTCCTCAATCCCACAGTTTTTTGGCTGGATGAATGTACCTTCCACAGAGAATCTGTGATGCCCAAGACTGTTCCAAAGTGAATGCACAGTAAAATATGATTAAAGAAGTATCTTGCTCCCTAAAGAGTCCCGCTGATGCCCCTATATGTACTAATAGTCTTAGAAAAAGAGAACTCATCATCCCATTCCCTTTCATTTAAAGATGAATTCCTAAAGGCTCTGTCATGCAACATGTGGCTGTGTAATGGTTTAATCTATTGCTGGCCATTGATAGCAGCAAATTAATTTTAGCAGATGCAGGTGACACCCCCACAAAAGCTTAATGGGCCACATTTTACCTGTCCTTGCCTGCTGCACTCTGTCAGCTGATCAGCCTGTGTTGTGCCACAACTTCCACAACCTAGGTACATTGTCACTGTAAATCACCTATAGACAGCCTGGATGGAGACTGCATGGATGCTTCATTCCCAAAATGTCTTGCCAATCCTGAACTGAACTCCCAGAGGCTGAAGGAAGCATAACTATGAAAAAGCAACAGATAAGAAATGTTAGCAAGGGATGTGTTTTTAATTTGCAGAAGTTTTCTTAAGAAAATTGCAAAGGTAACAGTTCATACTTGCATCTTTAGCAATGAGTTTAACCCTAATTTCTTAGTACTCTTCTACCCATCTGGTTGGATGTTTCTAATAAGTGGCAGCTGAAATGACATCTTGACAAAGACTGAGGAAGATCTATAAACAGTCTAAGATAGCAAAGACTGGCAGACAAACCATAGGCAGAATATGTAGTTCTGATGCCAAAAACCAGGAGCAGAGGCAGTAGGTAAAATGTTATTGTGACATGTAGCAGAAGTTACCTCAGTGTTGAGCTCATATCAATTTTTTTTAATGAAAGCCAGTGTAGTTAAAAATGGTGTTTGTAGTCTTAAAATGTCTGGGTGAAGATGCATAGAGACATGTTGGGTATCTATCTAACTACCACAACCAGGAGTTATTGGTAGTAAATGTAACCACTGATAAATAGAATACATCAATGCATATTTGAAATGCCCAGAGTGAATTGGCTTAAGGAAAAAGGAGTAGCCCATGACCTTTATATTTAAAGCAATGCAAACACAGTTCCTGTGCCAGTCTAAGCCTCCAGTCTGCTTGGAATCCACACAGCATCTGATATTGCTTGTTGAAAACTTCACAGAGTGTGCTTTTATTGGCAATCCTTTCCCTGCCTAGGACAGCATCTCAGTTCTGAAACTGATATGTATTGAACCTTGATGAGAAGAGAGTTAAGACAATAATACTTCTTCCACAAGGGGCACTTTATAGCACATATAGTTTGAAAATATTTCCTGCTCAAATCTGCTTAGATATGCTACTTTGCTTTCAATTTCCCCTTTAGTTCTAAGAGGTGCATTACAAGCTTATATGCCAATACATGGCCTGGATACGTAATAAGTTTCCTTTTGCTGCATTAATGATATGTATTTTTCTTCCACAGTCAGTGTACAAATCACAAATTATGCCACTTTTGGAGAAGTTGTTCAACTGCTGAATTCCTTCTACCTTCTTGCTCTCATTTGAATTTTGTTGATCATAAATACCATAAGAATATATCTGCTGAATGTGAATCAGACTGTTACTCTGTGGATCAGGGGCCTCATAGTCTTCCAATATATCTTTTCATTTGTTATATATAATAAATACCTTAGGCAACCTTGTCATCCACAAATTTCTTTGCCAACTGTGATGAAGATTCCATCTTCATTGCAGTGTTTTAACTGGCATATCTACACCTCATTGATTCTATACCATTTCATTTTTTTGCTTTTTTTGATTCAAGATCTTGCATTTCAGCTTGGCCCTGTCCTGAAGACTAAGAATATAGTTTCACTGGTTGCAGTCTTTATCAATTTATGTAGCTCTTTTTTTTTGTTTTGTGTTGTTTTTTTTTGTTGTTGTTGTTGTTGGTTTTTTTTGTTTGTTTGTTTGTTTTTGGCTTTTGTTGTTGTTGTTTTTTAATGTAGTCGGTTTGCAGTAATAGAACTAATATCAGTGAATCTTCAATATTTCACTTTTGTTCTGATTTTATATAATATGTAGAACTGGAATATGGCTAGATCAGGGGAGGTCCCAGAAGGACATTACAGAAAACCCACATCCCTTGAAAATCTTGTTCTCGGAAAAGAAGTATTCTCCAGACAAAACAACTTTCCTTCTTGCCAGGAAAGAAGAGAGCTTTGTTCTTTGCCAGGAGAATGGGCTGTCCTTGATAAACTTCCTCTTATATTACCTATGCATAAATAATAACCTTCTTTGATTTTTAATTTATTTCTTTTGTTAGACAACCTGTGGGATTTGTGCATGAAAATCTGGTAATAATTAATATCTTCAGTGCTGACGTGTCATTTTGATTCATTTCCTTTCTCTTGCACACAAGGTCTAACTTAATGCTTTCAGTGTAGCAAATGTCTTTTCCTACCCACATTCTGTCCTCATGTAGCTTGTAGGAATCAGATGGGTTCATAATTGTTACATCATGTTTGCTATTTCCAGAATTGAGAAGCATTTTCATTTCCTGGCAGGCCATTTTATGGGAATTTTCATAATTCAAAATCTAATGGATCACTTTCTACCTCTTTCTCTACAGCCACACATCAGAACAAAATTATTTATCTTTTAGTATGTCTATTTCCCCATTTCCTTTTAAAATTCTAGAATGATCATGAATTTTCCTGTTTTGATATTTAAGCTTTTTTTCTTTTTTTTTATTAAGCAGATCTGAATGGCTTTTTATATGATCAAAGCTACAAAATTCATCCCTGTAATTCAGCTTAGAACTGTTGATTCATCTTAGAGCTGTTGTTAGCCTTAGATCCATTTTTTCCTGTCTTGTTTGTTCAAATGTTTGAAATACACTGGATATCTTATTTAATTTATGATATATCAGATATTTCATGAGAAGAACCACCTTGGAAAATTTGGGAATGTATGTTGAGAAATTAATAGTACTTGGTAAATATTTCATCTCTGCTTTCCTAATTTATATATTTTCTTTACAGTGTGGACAAACGTCTGCGAGTAATCTTCAGGCAATACATTCCTTTGGAAAGCCACACACTATCAGGTTTAAACCTAAGTTTAAACCTAGCCAGCCACTAGATCCCTCAGTCAGTCCCACTGCCCCTATCTGGATGGGAGAGAGAATCAGAAGTCTAAAAGTAAGAAAATTGTAGGTTGAGATAAAGACAGTTTAAGGTCTTTACAAGAAGAAAATGACAATAACAAAAACATTAAAAATTAGAATATACAAACAAGTGATGTAAATGAAAATGGTGTCTCACCGCTTCCAGCCTGTTGCCAAGCAGTGGCTGCCCAGCCAGCTTCCCTCCTATTTTATATCCTGAGAATGGTGCCACACATTATGGAATATCCCTTTGGCCAGAGTAGGTCAGCTGGTCCTGACTGTGTCTCCTCTTAACATTTTGTGTCCCACTAGCCATCTTATTTAGTTTAAACACAACTTAGCAATCACTAAAACATCATTGTATTATCAGCATTATTCTCAGACCAGATCTGGAAAAAAAGACTGTACCAGCTCCTAGAAGAAAAATCAACTCTACCCCAGCTGAAACCAGGACACAGACTACCATTGTGAAGTTTGGTTTTTGCACTCTGAATTAGATCTTTCATTAACTGCGCTAATAAATAAAAAAAAAAATTCTTCAGTTTAGAGAAATGATTGTAAAATGCAAAGCCATGAGATTCTAAAATACAAATACTACCATTAGACTGTTTCTTTGGTGTATTTGTTAAGAAATTTTAATTCCATCCTCTTTCATAGATTAAAACAACATGTTGCTAGAAAGTAAGCATGTGCTTAACTTTATGTAAATACTGTTTGATTAAGTATCATTCATGAAGTAGCAGAATCCAGTGATATCCTCTTTTTTTGGTCATTAGCACAGGGTAAGATTCAACCCTTATTAGTCATGTATGTCCTTTTTTATTAGCTGCCATTACACATGTGAAAAAGCCTAAATCATATATTAAAACCAGAACAAGAAGTGGTTTCCACCTTTTCTCTGCAGCTTTATACTTTCACCTTAAAAAAAAAAAGAAAAAATTTACAAATTACATATTTCCTCCTTTTACATTAAGGCTATAGTTGTTAAGGGGTAATATATTTAAGCAGAAAAGTCCTAACAACACAGACTTATAATGAAAAGCTTGTCAAGGGTTTAATAGTGATACTAAGCAGTTATTATGACACTGCAAAATGTAATCAAAGCCAATCACAGATACTTTTCCCAGGTTATATACCTCCAAACTACTAAATTGTTAAATTGCTAGCCATTAAGCTCAACCTCATTCCTTCCTCTTTGCACAGCGATAAAAATTGAGCATTTTGATGAACAACTCAATGTCAGAAACACCATCAAAGTTCATCTGTGCCAGCAATCTGCTTTTTTAGGGGCACCTTTTGGGTTTAAACAGCAGTTATGATGACAGTAATGATTACAGTATACCTCTGATTCAAAGATTAAAAAAATAGTTGTGTTAGTGTTACACATAGTTAACCTGTACTTACTATTTGCTTCAGATTCCCTGTTAAATATTATGAGTAGATATATTCAGCCAGAAGCACAGTAAGAGAAAATATGTTGCATCACTTCTTGCAGAGGATCAGGTGGGGGTAAATATACCTTAAAACTCTGGATACTATTTTTTCCTGTGTAGATAGATACTCAGCAGCTACTGAAGTCAGTAGGCTGAAGGACTGAAGGAAGTAAGGGAAAGCCCTAGCACTTGAAGGTAATATTCCTAGGGCTGGAATTAACCTAGAGTGCGGAATGGGTGATGTCCAGTATGCAGTCAGATTGCTGAAGATTTCACTTGAACATTTGTGGTGTACAAATAGAAGCTGTCTATGATCAAAACTTATTGTTTAAAAGGGGGGAAATATGATTTCTTGGAAGCTAATATGAGAGGTCTGGTGTAGTGAAGATTTAGAACCTTTTCTGAAACGAATTAAATTTTTGAACCAGGGTAACTGCAGAAATGGATGCTTTAAAATCTACCTCTGTTCACAGTTCAGTTAGTATCAGTTAAGAAAATGGAGTAAATACCCCAGCACTTGATTCTATTTGGAGGGCAAGCACCCTCTAAACACCCCTAGAGAAGCAAAGACTTTCCTCTAACTGTTCTATGAAGTTTACTGTGGAGCCATCCCACTTACTGACTTGAATTATTATTGTTGGGTTCCAGCCACCAGAGAATCATTAAAATATACAATAGAGCATCACAATACCAGAGCATGAGAATTACATAAATCTATGTCATAACAGAGAACACAGGACTGAAGGGAAATCATTGGGCTTATGCAGATTTAGGCTTCAGTGTATAATTTGAGTAGAATCAGTCCCCATCAGAATGGAGCTCTAACAAACCTAGTATGGAAATTCTGGGGCCTTCATATGAGGCTACAGGTTTCTCAGGACCAGTACTTACTCTTAGATAGAGATATATACCTTATCTATATCATATGTATTTATATGTATGATATGTATTCACACACATATGCACATGCATCAATACCAACAATAATCTGATAATGATAACGATATACATGCAATGTAAATATATATGCATGTATATTTCATACTATAAGAAATGGCTGTATTGGCTAAAATGCCTCTTTGGAGGAATGCTTTATGGAATGGGTATGTTTCTACATAAAACTTTGACTAGGATAATTATAATGCATTTCAATATCAAGGCAAAGCATAAATCAACACACTTTACAGTTTTGCTTTTTAAAAATCCTCTGAAAATCTTCTCATGTTCAACTGGCTTTCAAGATATATGAATGTGTATAAAAATCTGTGTTTCATTATTGAAAATGTTGTCGGTAATTCATGGGCCTTAGAGGAGCACACATATTCATCCTGGCAAACCTAAGTGCTCTCACTATTTCTTGTCACCTAAGAAAGAATATAAATTAAACAAAATGTACAGGTTACAAAACATGAGCATGGGGGACTCTGAAGATTATTTTATATTTCATGAATGTTCCAGTGTTGCTGCAACCTCCAGATAAGTTAAATGTCAAAATTAAATTACTCCACTGAGTTATACTGTGAAAAAAATTGAGAAAAAAAGTGTGACACATCTGATCTTATCACACTTATTTGGGGAATGCCCAGATTCTCCATTTTGAACTTCCAGTTGAGAGTTGGGCAAGTGGAGTACATCTAAATGTAAATGAAGGGCAGATTCATGATCCCTTGACGAAACTGAATTGCCACAAGCCTATGGGTCCTGATGAGATGCATCCCAGGGTTCTGAAGGAGCTGGCTGATGTTTCCCTGATAGTCTCCTTTGTATTTGAAAAGTCATGTCAGTCAGGGGAAGTCCCCAGTGACTGGAAAAATGGAAATATGACTCTGATTTTTAAAAAGGAAATAAAGAAATCCACAGAGAATCCTCTCTGCAGACCAGTGAGCCTCACCTCTATTCCTAGGAAAATCATGAAGCAGATCTTCATGGAAACACCATTAAGGCACATGCAAGACAAGGAGGTGATCCTTGACAGCCAGCATGGATTACTAAGGCAAATCATGTTTGTCCAATCTGGTGGCCTTCTATGAAGAAGTGGTTGCCATGGTCAACAAAAGATGATTGACTGATGTAATCTACTTAGACTTCTGTACAACCTTGAACACAGTCCCAAAAATTGTCCTTATCTCCAGACTGGAAAGACCTGGATTTGACGGGTGGACTATTCAGTGAGTAAGGAGATGGATGGATGGATGGATGCATGGATGGATGGATGGATGGAAGGATGGATGGAAGGATGGAAGGATGGATGGAAGGATGGATGGATGGATACAGACAGAGGGTTGTGGTCAATGACTCTACATCCAGGAGGAGGTGTGGGATGAGTCATGTCCCTCAGGGCTCTGCCTTGGGACAGATGCTCTTCAATATCTTCATCAATGACACAGAGTAGGATCAATTGCTCCCTCAGCAAGTTTGCAGATGGCACCAGGCCGAGCTTTGCATTTGACACAGCAGGATGGGATGCTATCCAGGGTGACCTGGACATGCTTGAGAAGTGGGCCCATGAGAACTTAATGAGGTTCAACAATTCCAAGTTCACCTGGGAGGGTCTGAGGCCTTTCTCTGGGTCCTAAAAATTAAGAGCCAGACACAGTTAACAGATAAAGGGTTTTTACCTCAGTATTTAATAAGGATCTTTATGGTGAACTATTTTGCCAAGGTGGAATATGCGAAATGCACACACAAGATAGGTCGCGTATGCAATTTATAGACCTTACAAATCAGCATATCTGAAAAAGATGCCTCAATGAGAGGCTTGAATGAATACTGTGATATTCCCCTGTCCAGAGGAATTCCCCCCTGGATGAGCCTAATCTTAATTTATGGGATGTATTCTAAAGAAGACCTTAGTTTCTCAAGGTAGCTTTCTCAAGGGCTTTCCAACCTCCAACTGCAAGGCCTTTAGGATGTTTGGTCTTCTGGCCTAAGAGAATATCAGGACTATGCTAAATTATCAGACTTAAAGAATTACAAGTATGCATGCTAAGAGCACTGAGGATACATAAAAGGTACATAAAAGGTATATAAACGAAAAGTAAAAAAAATCATGGCATCAGGTCAATCCCAGACATGAGTATAGACTGGGAGAGGATCTCACTGAGCATTGAGAGAAGTTCTGCAGAGAAAGACTTGGGGGTTGTCATGGATTAAAAGCAGGATAGGAGCCAACAGTATGATCACAGTCCAGAAAGCCAACTGCATCCTGGATGGCCTCAAGAGGTGAATGGCCAACAGGTCAAAGGACTAATGATCCATTTCAGTTCAAATCCTCAGGAAGTATAAAATGGAATAGCTTTATTGAAAAAAAAAAGGTCTCTAAAATATTTTTCATTAACATGAATGTTTCATTGATCATAACCAGCTCCATAATCTTGATTACAGGAGAAAGTATGCATTTATATAGGTTAGCAAGATTTAGCTATGTCTCACAAATGTTTCTGAAAGCATTGAATTATTGTTGCAAGTTAAGTTTTCAGAACAAATTTTGTCTGACTTGTTGAAGAAAACCTTTCATTTTTTTTTTAAAGCTAGGCTTTTAATCCCCCTAATACTATCTAAGATAATGGTGGCAAAACACCCTTATTAATCTCTCAAGCAGCTTGTCTATTTATCCCAGCATCAGAAAAAAAGGACAGATAAGATTCAGATAATCAAAAATTCACGGAATGGTTGAGATTGGAAGATCACCTTGTCCAACCTCTCTGTTCATTCAGGGACATCCAGGGACTTGTCCCAGAGCATGCCAAGATACAGACATACATAGAGAGGATATTCCATCTTGAAATATCATTACAACATTTGCATATTTATCAACATAGATATTTGATAAAATCTCCTAGAGGAGCTTTTAGTTCTAAATATTAGTTATTAAGGGACTGCTGATTGAAATTGAATTTTGAAATATCATTTAACTGATACTGCTTCCTTCTTTTGATTTCTTTGATGTCTGAAATCATACAAGGATGTTATAAAAGGATAGAGAACATCTATTATGTGAAGATAACAGGAAATGAGAAGAAAAAACATAGCCTACAGAGATATATTTATCTAAATTGTTTCTAAAGAAATCTGATTTAAGTTTTTTGTTTGTTTGTTTTTAATTATGCACAATTTTTTTATAACATAAACAACATTTAGTCATTTAATATAACATAAAATTAACTGGATATAGAGGACTGCTTCTGTCATATTATACACTTGCTTTTTTTTATATATAGAGCTGAGCTTTAGGAAAGTGTTAGGAATAATCTAGGAGGCCAGATATGGCTGAGCTGGTAATTGCTTCTAGGATCCATACTTAGAGCAGTCAGAAGTAGTCGGGAGCCTGATTTGATCCATGTTGCACAAAAATTGAGACAAAGTCTGCCTCAGAGAGATGCAATCTAAATGAAAATGACAGACAACAAGCTGCAAGCACATAGTAAGCATCAAAATGCCTTGGTGCCAGAATCAGTTTTACAGTTCAAAGTCCAATACAGTTATCAATTATTGTTTGTAGCCACTTTCCAAGCAAGCAGTACAGAAAATTAATTTACACTTCATTACTTCCTACTGTTTATGGATCTACCTCTGATTTAACACAAAGCTGTTTACAGGTTATCTCTTTTATAATTTTTTAATCTTGTGAATGGGGTTATTTGTTTATATGTAACATGCAGTTAGATGTCAGATGGCATTTACAATCAGAGTTGGTGGAACAGATTTCACTTAGAATTTTATAAAGATAGTAACATGAGTTAAGCTTCATATTAAACCTACTTATAAACTACAGAGAATTTGAAAGATAATTAGGAGAATAGAAATAATTTAGATGGGAGTTTGAACATTTTTTTTTTCTTTACAATTTGTAGACATAGCCTAGATAAACCAGAACTAAGAAAAATTCTCACAAAAACTTATGTAATTGGAGATCCCTGATCACTTTAAAGAATGATTTACAGTAATATTTTACAGATTACAATGAATTAATTAGGTGAATATGAAAGAACAGCTAGCTGTAACAGAAATTTTCTTCTTTTCACTTTAGTGAGTTTTCTTACAAATAGGTTCTTCCAAAGGAACTTTGTTAGGACAAGGCCAAGAATTCTTGAAAAACTTCTAAAGTTTCAAAAATTATTGTGATTTAAAGTAAATTTTAATAGAAAGCAAATTTTCCTCTATTTATTTAAACATTGTTTGCAATAGTACTATTTTTTTGTTCTGTGAAACAGTTACAGAAGTCATGTCCATTTGGTGGTATTATCCTTTCAGAAGAGATAACATATTCTTCAGATATTCTGAGGGGTACCATCCCTTCAGAACAGCTATAAAGCTGATAACCACAAGACTAACTTTTCTTTCACTAAACTAATGATTATGACTTAAACAAAGTGTTTAGATAAAGTCACTACACTAAATAAGAGCTAAAGCAGTTTTGGAGATAACAAATAATAAGAGAAGTTTGCTTTTCTTTAATAGTAATTTTAATGTTCAGGGAAAGTAAAGGGTTATGAGTTACAGATATCACATGTAACTGATGTGTGGTTGACAATTTAGAGAAAAATACTATTTTTCTGTTAATAGGAAAAGTTAGAAAATGAAAGGTCCATACAATGCATAAGGTATCTAGCCCTATTCCCATTGAATTAGGATATCTTATGAAGGCAGAGCATGAACTGGAACACTTGTCCAGAGGATAGCATATGAAATCCTGTGTGACTTTTTACTGTTAATTAAAGCTATTTCTTCTAAGAACAAGTAAAATTGTAAAGCATGTTTCTCAATACACTTTCCAAGAGCTTTTAAAATCTATGATCGAAATTTCAAGATGGGAATCAGTGTTTGGTGTATCTTTCTGCAATATATTCTATTTTGATTTTGACCAATCAGAGAATATGCTATAGGAAAGCAAAATAATCTGACAGTCAGGAATGCATGCTATTTTAGCATTACACTTATTACCAAACCAGTTTGAAATATAACCTCCCCCTATTTTAGGAAGTCCAGAGGTGTAAAGAGAAAACAAGGCTCCTAAATCTTGATCAATCAAGTCAGTCTAGAAATAGTTCTGAATATTAAGTACATATATTGAAAACATTAAGGTTTCTCAATTTAAAATTTAAGCTGAAAGTAAAATTCTTTTCAGTTTTTAAAAGAATCTGGAGGCAACAAGACAAAATGAGACAAGAGAAATTGTTATAGTTTTATCAAACTAATAAGCTGAAGGTTTCTGCCTCCAGACACACACTTCAAGGGCGAGAAAAATATGATGTCAATTCTAGTAATTTAACTAGTAGTTAAATTAAACTTAGTAGTTTGGAGATATAAAATATGAGAAAAATATCTCTGTCTGGAGTCAGTCCAATTTTGCAGTGTCATTGCCATAATCTGGTAAATTAGTACTGGTAAATTAGTAGAGGCAAGTATTGGTGGCTGCAGGAAACAGTACGAAGGGACAGACAGAGTTCTTTATAGACCTGTAGGATAGCCTTGTTCTCAATCCTTTTGGTCTTCAATACAGAATCACAAGAGAAATTTCCTCACATTCTTCAATATATTTATGATCTTTAAATCATCCTGATGAAAAGTTATTTTAACACTAATCATTTTTTGAGAGAGAATATCAAAATAATTCTAAACTCTCACTATCTACATTAATAGGGTAATTTTAACAGAATCACTGAAATCAAAAGGAATTAAAGACCTGATGATAAAGTTCTATTTTTAAAAGAAAGCGATAAAAAACCCCAAACAAACATGAGCAAGAAAAAACAAAACAAAATCCCCACATACCTGCTCTACAATGTGATTCTTTGACTTCTAATTTGAGTCACAAGCCTTTATATATGACCTACTTTTCACTTACCATTTATATTTCTAGATTTCATTTTTCATATAGAACATTTGGAAACGCCATTAGCAACTGATGATAAAGGCTAAATACAAAGGATAAAGAATAATTGCCAATGTTTAAAGTAAACAGATACATCCCTTGCCTCTGAGGAATCTGCTGCTGCCATGAATACTGATATATCTTTTGACATTGGAAGTGATGAGTTAGATGTAATTTCAGTTCAAGACAGCAGATTACAAGGTCAAAAGCTATCCACTTGAGATAAATCTTATGTCATCATACAGAACTTAAAATCCTTAATATAGAAATTCAGTAACAGAGTAAGCAGAGTACTATTGTTCTTTTTCTTTTTAAATTTACATCTGAAAGAGGTGATAATTATGATTTAACTTGAGACAAAAGGTAACAGAAGAAAAGAGGAAAGCCAGGCTGGAGCTCTTGTATTGCCTTTAGATCCCAATCCATCCAAATGAGTTTTTCTGAGTGAACACACATGCCAAAAGCAAATGCTCCATAAAGCATTCCCAGTGGACCTAAACATGGTCACAGCCTCAGCCACAAGGATCAGACTGATTTACTGTCACACTAGGCACCTCTGCTGTTCCTTGCCGTGAGAAAGAAAGGTTTGGTAACTTGCTCTGAGAGCAGGAAAAACCACAAAGAGAATACTAGCAGCTCCAATAGGAGTGATAAGTCCCACTCCCACTGTTTGTAACAGTTGTCTGTGAAAGTCTCCATGTATTTTATCAGCTTGTGGTGTATCTGTCCCTGAAGGATTCTGAGATCTATTTTCTTGGTCAATATTTTTTTAAAAGAAAAAGTAAAAAAAAAAAACCTGAATTGTTTTTAATGTACCTATGAAAATAATTAGATTCCAAAATGTTTGTTACAATACCTGCTAAATCTTTCTTTCTGAAAATACAAATATAAGATCCTTACTGTCCTTTTTGTAACCAAGGGGCTCAAAGGCATTGTGCTCCCATTAAGAAGAAATCAGATTTCACACCAATAAGTGTAGACAGAGAAGAAACTGCAAGACCAAAAATTGTATCTGTAGCTATGCAACTACTGAAGAATTTCTCAGGAGATGGAGAAATGTAGTTCCCAGGTATTAAAAGGATTTTTTTTTTCTCTACAAGTAAATCTCAAAAAGCAGGCCAGAAAAAAATTCTGTTAAGAAACTAAACGCAAACAGGTCGTAAAACCATAACACATAACAATTGCATGTCAGTACATCGCTGCATTTAGTAAAGAATTTCTAGCAAAATCTGTACAAGAGCTTCAGTAATCCAATTACCTGGCCAGAAACATAGGGAAAGAAACAGAGCATTCATGTTTCACTAGGGCCTCAAAATTCAGATTCTGAAGCCAGAATCACCAGAAATGAACCACACTGGCATGTCACTCACCATCTACATTATATTCAGTCCTGACTGAAAATGAAGATGATGGAAATATGTTAAAAATATTTGTCCTAAAGTTACTGTGCAACCACAAGTGAGGAGTATAACAAAGCCATTCTGGTATAAAACACATGAAAATCCATCTTTAGAGCAGTCTCAGAGAACAGGCGGCATTAAAGATTATTTATTAAAAATTATCTTCTCAATATAAAATTAAAAATTAGAGTTATACTAATGCTAAATAGTTAAAATTTAAGCACTGTTAAATCAGTGAAAGCCACCAAGTCTGGCAGCAAATTCTTCTAGATGCTGAGGAACAGATTTGGCCACAAACTGGAGATACATGAAGAAGGAATAATCATGTAATTGTGGAAATTTAAAATGGCCAGAGATACCAGAATATTTTATTTAGCTCAGATCTAGAATTATTGACTTGCTTGCTGAGTCTGCTGGTCAGCTTACATCAACCACGGTTTAAACCATTAAATTCTCCTTATTCTTATAGGTTTTTTGATCCTTGTTAGTTGTATTCCCCTTACTACTCACATTTGCATTAAGAAACATCTTTAGGTTTTAGGCTTTATGTCTTTGATCTACTTAGATTTATGGTTGTTTGCAACAGCCCTGATAATTTCTTCTGTCTTTTATAGCCTCCAGAGGAGACAATCCAGTAGGGTTTGCCTTAGGCCAGGTAAAGTTTCATTTTTGTTGTAGAATGCAAGCAGCTTGCCAGGTGGTTTCTGAGGGTGGAGAGAGTTACAAACAAGAGACTGAAATAAAACTTTTGCAATGGCTAGGGAAATCAGAAAATAGAAGTACTTTTATTTATTTTTTTTTTTTATTTCTACATTTCTATATGTGGTTTGCCATTAAACAAAAAAACAAACAAACAAACAAACAAACAGAAAAACCAACAACAACAAAAACAAACAAAAAAAAACCCAGAGGTTTTAACTGTTTAACTGTAGGCAGGTCATTGTCAGTCTCTTTCAAGACCAAGAGCCTCAGGGTATGATGGAGTATCACATGACAATCAGGAATGTTTCATCTCCCATTCCTGTCTAACCCCAAACCAAAATCAGACTATATTTCTTGTGGTTACACAGATAAAGCCAAAACTATCTACAGTAAACCAAACTTCTCCCAGCAGTAACAGATATAGGAATTTATATGTTATGGGTAGAAGGAATAGATTAGATGCTATTATTATATTTTTTTCTAATTCTCAGTTGTAACCTTAGACTTCTGATTCCCATTAGAGCATCACTTTGCTAATTTCTACTGGTTCTCTAATGACAAGTTTCCTCCACTCCTCCCATATTTATGCACTATACTCACTTGTATCATCTGTTGGCAAAAACAAACCATTGATTTACCAAACAAATAAACATTATTATCTAAAATAATTTAGTGATTTGGAAAATATGTTACAACCTAGAAACTTTTATGGATTTTTAGCTTTTGTTTTCTGTGATATTCTCTCTGCTTCCAAGGCCTGTGTATAGAGAACTTATCTAAAACTCTCCTGTGGTAGAATCTAAACCCAATACATAGGAAAGCAGATGGTGGATTGGTCTAGAGATCCTGACAAGCCTCAGAAGACTTCTTAATTTTCTCTCTCAGACTAAATAAGATGACATGCTTAAGTGCCATCAGAACTTGAGTTTTCCTCTACACATTGGCATTAAACTATTTCTCCTAGAATATAAAAGAGAAATAATTTTAATATGAAAGTACTATAATTATGAGGCAGGAAGGCAGGCAGGCAGGCAGGCAGGAAGGAAGGAAGGAAGGAAGGAAGGAAGGAAGGAAGGAAGGAAGGAAGGAAGGAAGGAAGGTTGGTTCTCTGACTTTCGTCTGCAGTTCTATGTTTCAAGACAATAAAAATAATCTTCTGTCCAAGGGCTCCAGATGTCAGGAAAGAGCATTTCCCTCCATTTTGTTTTTAAATTATTGTCTTCTCTTTCCGACTTGAGTAAGGACAGCCAGGAGAAACCTGTTAGTGATAACATTTTTGAATCAAACTAAGACTGAACCCTTTTGTTATTAAGGTGTTTTCTTTGGTTTGCACAAATGAGCCATTTTTGCAGTGGTTTCTGTGAGCTCAAGTCTGGAATAAATGTATTTGCATTTTGGTTAGTGAACAACTTATTTTCCATCACAGCACTACATTATACTCTGCACACAGAAAAAAACAGCAACTTAAGAACATTTAAAAAATCCTCAATGCAGTTGACTTGGAGAAATTTCTTCCATACAATGACACTCTTCTGTTTAAAAGTCAATTTATTTTAATGACCCTCTAGCCATTCTTCAATGAGGTTCACTGAGGTCTAGCAGACTTCACTGTAATACTAGTAATTTCCTTAGTGTTGTATATTTTGAATCAGAAAAATTAACTGCTAATGTGATAGAAACATTAGCAAGTTACAGCTTGCATCTTCAGATTTATTATTACTGTACCACATTATAATACTTTCTCTCAGAAACTCATAATTTGTCTTCTCTCCATTGATATCACAAGATAAAAAAAAAACAAAAAAAAACCAAAACCACAAAATAGTCTGTAGTGATTCAGGAAAAATATATCTTAGTCTTCTATTAAATTGAAGGTTATTTTACTGGCTTTAATTTCTGTCTCTCCACTACCATTTAATTGTCTATTATTTTACATATTAGTTGTATTATACAACTATTAAATGTGTAGGTATAGTTAATGAACATATTTTTTGTACATGTGTATTCCTCTGTAGGTTTTCTTCTTATGCAGATGCCAGTCCTGCAGATAGAACATGCCTCCCTGCACATGCAGTTTTGATTTATTTGGTTACTTTTGCTAGCCTCCAGCTATTCATATTCCAAGTACTTATTAGCTTTCCTTGACTGAGGATATTAAGAAACAAATATGTTTGTCTATGATTAGTCTTTCAAAACATAAAATTTCTCATAAAACAATATAAAAGAGCTTCTTTTTTTTTTCCTTTTTTTTTTCATGATGGAAGAGGGGCTGATTCTGTTCAAAGATTTTAGAATGGAAATTCTTTTCAATTAAAATAGAAGCCAGACTAAATAATTCAACTAGTCTTCATCTTTTTGCTTAGCCCTTAATGTATTCCTCCTGTATTTGTATGATAAAGACCATTTATTGAGCATCACTACACAAATTATACAGTTTTGATGTTGGATCCTAAGACTGTCATCTAGTAAGTAACAAACAAAGAGTATCTGTGAGCAGCTGACCAATAAATTGGACTTCATCAAAAATTCAATACCATCCAGCAAAGCATTGGGATATTGTTGGCTTCAATTTATGGAAAAGGATTTTCACAGACAGTGTGCCAATCATGCAAAAGGGTGGTTGAAAATAACTGTTGGATTGGCATATTAATGATCACAGGAGACCAATGTAAATGTCATGAACTATTGGGAAAGAATAAACTGAGCACTACTACGAGGCCTCATGTGTTCCCAGTGTGTACAGATAAAATTTTTATCACAACAAACAGCATGGTAGCTTGCATGAATTATTAAATCATATGCATACAAGAGGGTTTGTAATTAAACAGAAAGACTTACTGAGGATTATAGTAACTGACAATGTCTAGAACCTGCAAAGTCCGGCTATAAGTCAAGAGACTAGCATATATGACTGCTTTTAATTTGTATGACAACTTGTGAGTTATTAATTGATAACATTTTTTGGATATTGCCAAAGAGGAGATTAATGTATACAATTAGTCTTTCAGTATGCATATGTCAAACATTAATAAAAAATATTAAGCATATAGCATTATTTATATGCAATCACTTTTATCTGTCACAATAATAACAATTCCATTATAATAAGCTATTTAATGCAGAAATTTAGTTTAAATTGATTATGTTGTCCTTTATGCATTGTTATGTATGAGCCCTTCTAATATGCCTTGTGTTTTACATTTTTAGCAACAGAATCACATGCTTGAAACTCTCAAGGGCTTATTTTGTATTTCAGTGATGAAAAATTCAGCCTTAAGGTACTTAATTCAGATTATAAGGCCTGTGACATTTAGAATAATGCTGGAGGTTCCTTTTCACACCATTATGTACACAAAGTCTTGCTGTATGATAATGTGTGCAGAAGGTCAGTAGCTCTCCTTTCTTATTGCCCTCTACCCATAGAGAAAAAAAAGAATGTACTTTGTAGAAACAAGTAAAAATTTTCAATTATGTTTTCTTTTCATAACCTGAAGTACGGAGAGACATTAAATAGCTTTATATTAACTCTCCCCATCTTATTTTACCCGGTATAATGAATTGAGTTTAATTCTTCTTCTCCTCTGGTTTGGGACAATGCTGATGTTAATGAAGATGTTAAATAGTTGATGGCCATTACTTCATTTAAAAAAAAGGAGAAAGTACACACAGTTAAAAACACTAAAGAAACTAGCCCTGAAATTCTCAGCATGAAACTCGCAAAAGGGAAAATGTTTTTCATTCCTTTTTGAAATGCCTAAGCTCCACTATTTACACTGTGAAGTATGGTTTCAGCACTATAGTTTGCCACTAATTCAAAGTAGTTAGCTCTGTCAGGATTGAAGAATTTCTGCAACATATCACACAATCACAGATTCACATATGTGGCATAACCACATGCATGAAGAATTGGATCTTTCTAGTTTGAGATAGCTACGAGACAAGCAAACAGGAAGGTTCCAGCAAGTTCTCCAATTGTGTCTATTTCTATATAAAAACTTGGGTTTTTTCCTTGGAAAGTACTGACTGCTCTATTTTATACATTTTATGCATTAAATTGGTTTGAGAGGTTCTTGAAGAATTAATTTAATATATCACACAAAATCAATTACTTGCATTATATGTTCTTTATAATGTTGGTATACAACTTATATTCCATTTTTAAAGCAATTTTTTAAACTTTTCAAAGTGCTTTTCCACAGCATTTGGGAAAGTCTCTAGGCATCATAATTTTAGAAGTCTTAATGTCACTTGCAAGGTCCTAAAAAAGTCAGAATCAAGCTCAACAGGACAACAAAAACTTTACAATAGATGAGTTTCTATCTGATACTGAATAGCATTTAGATGTAATCCAACTGAACCTAAACTGTGTTTACCCCTTTAAATATACAGAAATTAATCAAAAGTAAAATTGTTCCAAGTTTTTTTTAGGGTTTTGTTTCTGTACTAATTACAGACAATTAGTAGCCATGATCATGGAATAATCGAATCATAGAATCAATCATATAATCAATGACTTGGGATGGAAAGGACTTTAAAGACCAACCAGTTCCAGCCCTCTGGCCATGGTCAGGGACACCTTCCACTAGACCTGGTTGATCCAAGGTCCCCATCTAACCTGGCCTTGAACATTTCTAGGGATGGGGCACCCACAATTTCTCTGGACAACCTCTTCCACCTTCAGAGTGGAAGTATTCAGAAGTATTTCTTTCTAGTATGACTCTAAACCTGCTCTCTGCCAATTTAAATGTGTTACTCCTTTCCCTATACTTACATGCCCTTGTGAAAAGTACCTCTCTGGCTCTCTTCTAGTCCACCTTTAGCCAGTTGAAAACTGCTATAAAGGTCTCCCCTTTAAAGAGTCTTCTCTTTTCCAGGCTGAACAAGCCCAATGTTTTAAGACTGTCTTCATAGCAGAAATGCTCCAGCCCTCTGATCATCTTCATGGTCCTCCTCTGGACCTGCTCCAACATGTCCTTGCCCTCCTTATGTTGGGGGCTCCAGGATGCCAAGTGGGGTCTCATAAAAGTGGTGAAGAGGGACAGAATCACCCGTATTGACCTCAAGATCAAATTTGACAGGCATGATTTGCAGTTAGTTAAACCATGTTAGCTCATGTCATCATTTTCAGTGTGTCTTGGCATAGACCCCAGGAGGATCTGCTCCATGATCTTCCCTGGCACCAAGGTGAGAGCAACCAGTCTGTAGTCTCCTTTCTTTCTTTCCTTTTTAAAACTAGGAATTATATTTGCTTTTTTCCAGACTGCCACAACTTCTCAAATACAGTGGAGAGTGGCTTAGTCACACCATCCGCCAGTTCCATCAGGACCTGCTGAAGCATCATGTCAAGTCCAGTGAGGAGACTGCTCAGATGGACTCAGTCTTCTACTACAGTGCTGCACTGTGGCAGACTTCTGCAATAATGTCACCTGTCCCAGCCCTCTCTTTGATCCTGGCCATAAGCTCTAAGTTCCACCCCCAGGCAGAGGTCCATGATTCCACTTGGCCATTGACAAAGAGGGCAACACTCCTTCCTTGTCTCCCCTGACTGTCTTAAGGAAATTTTACCTCTAGCTCTGCTGCTTACAGATGCTGCAATGAAATTACCATTTTGTCTGTCTGTACACTAATTTATCTTTTTTTCCCCTGCTCTGTGGTATCTGTTTAGCTCAGATTTAACTCTGAACTGC
Source organism: Toxostoma redivivum (assembly GCA_013397375.1). Lineage (NCBI taxonomy): Eukaryota > Metazoa > Chordata > Aves > Passeriformes > Mimidae > Toxostoma > Toxostoma redivivum. Next base: position 454,823 of record VXBI01002033.1, on the reverse strand, counting down.
CTTTTGTTATTAGGTTGTGAGGAGCTCACCATAAGAAAGCTTTAGCTTTTTGGACATCTGAAGTGCATTGGAATTCAATAACAGCACATTTCCTCTCTTGTTCACAGCCTCAAAATTTGGGATATGATGCTTTACTTAAAAGATAACATAAATAGTTTCAAATATTTTTTCTATTTGACAAAAAGCCTCACTTATTCAATAAGCAAAAATGATTACTTTTAATTTTTCAGTATTGCATTGAACTATGTGTGGCTTTTTTTTTTCTTTTGTATATTTATACCACAAAAATATAACTAGAAGCTATACCTAAAGTCAGTTAAGAACAGTTATTTATTTTAGTAATAATTTATTAAAGTGAATTTAAAGCTTTTAAACTGTAATACTATTTTCTTCTGAATAATAAAACAACTCAACATCCATTTATATATTTTCCTTTAAAAATAGAGGTACTTCAGACCCATGTATTTTGCAATGTTAAGGGGTTAATTGTGCTAGTGCAATCAAATCAAGTATAATTGAAGAACTGAAGAAGAAATTTTTATCTGCCTGTGTTCATAGGATTTTTTAAACCAAACAGTTTATGCTCTTGAATAAAATATCTGTCTCACAACAGGCAAGAAAAAATCTACATGGAGGTCAAAAGATAAATGTTAGATATCTAAGGAAAAAAAGATGCTTAGTTATACAGGCCAACATTTGAAAATATTATTGTGAGCTTTCTTATGTATTTTAATGCAATTTTTTCCTCACAATTTTAGTTTTTTAGGAAAATCAGCTTTGTTCTCATTGTTTACCCACTTATTTGGAATCTGACACTTAAGTAACTCAGCCAAAAGCTTTTTGATTAGTGTTCCTACACTTTGCTAAGCAACATCCACAAGTATCCAAAATAGATACCTGATGAAATGGAAATTAATGTCCTGTAATTGAAAACTGAGATTACTTCATGCAAGTATTTAACTATAACACAATCTTTTGTTATAGATTTCAGAGAAATCTTGCACAATAAATACTTACTTTTTGTTGGGCATTTGTTCTTCTTTACTTTACAGTGCAAGTATTTATGTGGTCGTTTCCATGCTTTGGCACCCACCTATGTGATAACATAGGAGGCTAAAGTGAGTGACACTTCAGTGAGTCCTGGAACTTGGATACTGAGTGTTTTCTCTTTCAATGCGTGGAACAAAGTTCTTCAGTGTGAAACACTCAAATCATCCAACTAATTCTGACTGCAGGTTAGACTATGGGGACTATGGACTAAGGAGCTAGAGAGCATGTATTCCAATTTTTCACTGCAATGTCTCTCTCAGGATGTATGGCTTCATGTTGTACTTCAGACATCTAGGTCTCCATTTCAAATGATGGACTCCCTTTTAACCACATCAGATTTTCAGAACATTTTCATGGCATTCTTCTCACAGTATCCTCTACATTTTCCCTCCAGTTCAGTCCTACATTTAACAATTTCTGGGCACACAAGTACTTTCCCTATTTCTGACATCACTGATAAAAGACAAGAAAGTAGTGGAATTTCTAAGAAAAGGCAGTACCAGCCTCACAGTTAAAATACCTCACCATTCTCTTGCGTGCTAGATATATATCAGTGAATATAGTCTCTCTCTGTTCTGTTAGTCTGGAATAGCAATGATCATCAGAGGGGAAATTTTGCTTGGTGTTGTCCATCATTATCAGCAGCTCAGTGTCTCACAAATTACATTTATTAAGCTTTGAATATGTTGTTGGTGTAAGAAGCAGTCGTGAAGCTGTATTCAGAAAATTACAAAAAAATATAATAGACGTAAATAGAAACCACAGGCAAAACCCCATTCTTACTTCTTCCCTCTTTAAAAGCACTCTGAGAAATGGATGGGCTGCAAGTGCTCCACCTAAAAGCTTTTCTTAACAAATTCAGTACCAAGATATTTTTACAAGACAGTAATGAATGTATGTCCTGGTTTTATTTCAGTACTTCATGAATTAAAGTATTAGCAAGGAATGATTATTTTAGGGAAAGCAAAAAAACCAAAAAAAAAGTAACCTTTCCTCCTTCCATTATCTTGGCCACTAACTAGGCATTTATCAGCATGAACTTTAACATTCATAATTGTTTTATGTCCTGAAACAAAATTTTTAATCAATACAAATAGATTTTTATGCAGAAGCAGAACTTTTTTCAAGAAAGAGCTCCTACTTGTTGCTAGTTTAGATAAGATCTTTTCTCTTGTTTTTCTCACTTTTTCTCTGTTACAAATATTTGGCATGCCACAGGTCTCTTTTCCTGCCTGATGAACAGGAAAACATGGGCAAGGATACCCAATTAGCAAGTGTGTTTATTGCACTTCATTTTACTAAACTGAGTTCAGGATTACAAGTCTTAATTTCTCATTCTGACCAAGAGATGCATTTACTAGTGAGACAAGGAGGTCAAGAGATGGTCTTTCCAGTTTAAAATCCTTATTCACATTTTTACTGTGGATACCAAATTCTGAGGCAGATTCTAGCTCACTGCGCAACTTTAACCATACTTTCAATCATCCTTGGCCTCCAATCAGGCCAGTCTCTTTCTTTGATGAATCCCAAAGTAAGGAATATATTGCAGGCAAATTCATTCTCTCCTGACCTTCACTTCCTAGGCAGCGATAATTTTACTAAAGGCTGTTTCATCACATCTCCATGACAGCAATGTGAAGAAATCAGGAAGCAGAAGTACAGGAGCAAGTAAAAAGAGAAAAAATACAAAACAAACAAAACCCCAAACCCAAAACCCTCAGACGCCCCAAACCTAAAACCCATCAAGAATAAAAAGTGAAGGTAACCATATTTAGAGATCCATACCTGCCACCCACCTGTGGGACATAATAGATAATAGGATCTAGCAGATTTTCAGCTCACGGAAAGAGCTAGGAGACGTGAACTGACTAAGCAGCTTAAGTAAACTGGGCTGAAGCTCCATGTTACTGACATGATCATTATGTCTATAGTGAATAATATTTCTACATAAAGGGAAAGAAAAGGACAACATCCCAGAGAGAGCTAGGGAAGTTTTCCCTAGTGTGTTCTAGTTCCCTAGTGTTCCTGCATCTTCAGGAACAGCAAGACCAATTACTTTGTGTGACCCGCTATTATCTGCTGGTCAGGTCTCAATGCAAGGCTGCAAAAAGACAGTTTTGGACCCAGCTACCTTCAGAAGTAAATGAAATGGTAGAAAACTACTAACTGTTATAAGACTTCAAAAGGATGGAGAACTATTCTGAGCAACAGCTTTCAGAGAAGTTGTGCATGAAATCAAAAGAGAAGTCAGATCCACAGACCTGAAGACCTCTAGGACCATGGTGTTTTCCCATCTAAATGATTCTATAATTCCATAATGCAGAAAGCAAGCACCATAAAAGAGCAAAAGATCATAACATTGTGAATGTGAGCATGTCCATGAAGTGTTCCAAAATGTCAATGAAGAGAGAACAGGCTCACACTATAAAATTAATTTCCTACCATCATCACAGTTTTTCCTCACTTTCTTGCCTTGTGTCACCACAGGGGCAGGGGAGAAGCTGTCTTTCCCATCAATCCATTGCAAGATACCCTGAGGCAGCTTTCTTAGGTCAAAGAAAATCAGGATTCCTCTTTTCCAAACATCCACACTTCAATCCTTTGTGCTATACACTTTTAAAATGCAGTATTTTTTTTGTCAGATGAAAGAAACAAGATCAGCTCTCTTCTTTCTATCTCTTGATTTCCTTTAATTCAAAAGGCTAGATTTCAATGTCATGAAAGGTATTCATCCTTTGACACAGCTTGGAAAGTCTCCTGTGTGCACTGCCTGCAGGCTAAACTAAATTCAAGTAAATGGATTTCTTCATAGCCTAAACCAGAAAAGGTAGAAGATGGGAGAAGGTGAGAGTTAGACACTTAGCTTGTAGTGTTAAATTGTACTTATTTTCGTGGGAGATAAATTATAGAGCTCAGATTAACTATTTGTCTAGAAAATGCCATAACTGCCAGGATGCAGATCCTGGGTGAATTTTGAAGATGAGGTAATTATATCTTGGGATAGTTTTCCTATCTTTCACATGCAGGTACTTTAGGAAACCATTGCCATTTACTGTACGTAAAATAAACAAATGATGATGTGACAATGGGAGAACAGAAGAGGTGGGCAGTGCTCAAGCAGGGAAGTTAACAGCAGTCTGGAGTCTGACTATAAGGAATTTGGATGATAAGAGTCTGTGTTACACAGATTCCTATGCAGTTGTTATGGGGCATACTGAATGGGTCCCTTTTTGGGAACAAAACCAGTGAGAGGTAAATAGGGTACAGGCAAAAAGTGAAGTGCGGAGAAGTCCTGAAAATTGCAAGATCCACAGCAGTATCAGCTGGATGGGGAGCAGACCAGCAGAAAGGGGACCACCCAGCCCAACTCTTAAATAACCTAACAGACTTCACTCAATTGGCTGTCTTAGCAGAGGAAAAAGAAGTAGGACAAGAGGAAGAGAAATGGGGTTGTCTGTTGGAATGGCTGCAAGTAAAACATGGTCACTCCAGGATGAGAGACTTGTTAAGAGAGGAGTAAGTAGAGGATGGCTGGTCACCCTAAAGGCATATTAAACATTTAACTCTGCCTGCAGCCAATTCCACACCAGACTGGAGAAACACCCCCTGCAAGATTCTCCCTCTCAATCTAAGGGCAGGAAAAGGGTTATGGGAAACTTGGCAGGTTGACTACATAGGTCCTTTTGACAAATCAGAGGAAAATAATAGATGTTGAAATAGTCAGGTCAGGTGCAGGCTGAAGCAGTAGCATGGGTCACAGGGGAAAGTACAGTCAAAGGGTTCGGTTTCCTGCATAAGCAGAATCATTACCAATCAATACCATCAGATAATGGCAGCCGCTTCACAACAGGAATAGTCCAAGAATGGGCAAAAACTAGAGGACTTCTGTGACTGTTTGACACCCCCAACTATCCACAAGTCAGTTGGATAGGATACAGAACTAATTATCAGTTAAACGAGTTTTTGAGACCTCAAGATACAAAGTGGCCTGACCAACTTTGGGAGATTATGACCAAAGTCATTGACCAAAGGGGAGTAAATGGATGTCCATGACTTGTGTCATTTTGACCTAAGTCACCTACTGTCTCTTCTGGCAACAAAGGGACTGACAGTCCCCAGAACTCTTTACATTTTCCACATCAGCCAGTATTGGTAAACTTCCCGACTGTTGGGTTATAGAAGTGCAGTATAAATTGTTGTCCCTCATTGTTTTAAGAAGAACAGACAATTCTCATTTTCTGAAGATTAGTCCCCAAAATATAAATCACCTTCCTTGCTGGACTGCTTTCATTGAGACGGTAGGTGGTGGCTTTTATCTTCTTGAATTTTTTAAACACATGCTAAACAGGGTTGTCCTGGCATGCATCCTGGCTGCTGTTTTAATGGTCAGTTTAACCTTTGCTGTCAGAAAGACAAAGTACTGCTTCTTTCCTGTATAGTGCTCATAATACAGCTAGAACTTAAAAATCAGCTGAACATTCTGGACAAATCACTTTCTTCTTATTTATTTGCTTAGTTTGCATTGTAATTAGCTATCTTAAATTGCAGTCTTATCATTTAAATAATTCCAATTTAAGCACGTTGTGGCCTTAAAAAAGAGAGGGAAAGAAGAGGATTTAATTAAACTGCATTGGAAATTAAATTAAACATAAGAAGGAATAACTTTATTCATGATAATTTCAAAGGTCTTGGATGAATATACTGGTCATATCCTTGTAAATTCTAATAACTATTATTCTGATATGTAAAAGAACACTAATTTCTATCTTTCTGATCCTGCTTATTGCACTGTTTGATGTGATCAATACTACAAATGCATCATTTGCCACCCTAGAGTTAATGTAACTGCTAATATTACTTTGGTAGAATTCATGGATAGATCTAAAACCAAAATAAAAACTGAATTTGATAATTTTTAATATTTTCTAAATAATTGAAGACATATTTTTTTATATTATTTATGATGTAAAGAATTCCATCTGGACTTCATTTTCTATCTTTTACATACATCATTTATTGGTTTACAAAATGAAAATCTAAATAACAATATTTTTAATTTTGAAAGTCATTTCAGTCAGAACAAGTTTTGCTTTTATTAGCCCAACAGAAGGAAGGAAGGAAGGAAGGAAGGAAGGAAGGAAGGAAGGAAGGAAGGAAGGAAGGAAAGAAGGAAAG
>VXBI01002033.1:370798-448504 GCA_013397375.1 Toxostoma redivivum | reverse complement strand
AAAGAAAGAAAGAAAGAAAGAAAGAAAAGAAAATTAATTTTAGTTACAAAGTATTAGTGGCTATTAATAGACCTGTGATGTAATGCTTCAAAATCTTCTGAACCTTCTCATATCTAAAATTATTGTTATTGACATTATTAATATTGGTAGCAAGGGAAATACACCTTAGTTATTTGATGCCTGATTGTAAAAGCTTTTTGTCATTATGGTTATTGCTGTCATCATGTGCTACTTCAGATTGAACAAGTCATATCTCTGTCATCACTAATGGTTCATTATTAATACATGTCCTCAATCATTGATAAATTTAGCTGAATAATTGTCAATGGTCTACCTCAATTTTTTCTGCAGTCCCTGGGGCTATGATAGTATGGTCATGTTTATATAGACTTGCATTCAGTAGGAAGAACTTTTTGATATAGACTTGCAGCACACTAGCCTGTTAATCATAGTGTCTGTATTTGCAATGCCTTTTTACGTAGTCCAAAGAGTCATTCAGGTTTGCTAGGAGATGTGACTCAGAGTGGCTCTTGTCGTTTTGCTTAATAAATAAGCCTTGTAGAAAACTGCACTGCATTATCCTGTGTAGCATTTTGGATCTTCTTACTTTCCATGTGACTGTCTAGCACCTAATGTCTATCATGTAACTGCTACAGGCACACCACATATCAGACCGAGAGATTCAAAAGGAAGCCACGCATAAAACTGAAGTTGCTTCTGCTTCTGCTTTTAATAGTGATACTGCTTAGAAGACATTAACATGATCTAGGGCAATTACCACGCCTGACTCATCATCTAACCTGAGCCAGAAAAAATAATTTCTAAGCAGAGAAATCTCACAATTCTACAGTAATTTGTTTATTAAAAAAAAAACAAACAAAAAACAATCAAAAAAACACAAAAAAAAGAAAAACAAAAAAAACCAAAAAGCCAACAACAAGAAAAAAAAAATGGTCAAGATGTCCTGGCTGCTTGTAGCTACTTTTTCCCCTTTCTTGACAGGGTTGATTGTTGTAAGACTCCGGCTTCTTGACTCAGCAAATTAGAACCTGAGATGTGATATATCAGAACTCAATACTTAGAGACATATGACATGCTGTCCAGGGAAGGGCTACCTCAGAAATATATTTTCCCACATTTTTATATGTCCCTTCAACCGAGGGGAGAAAATCAGGACCAAGGAACTCTTAAGAGATTACTTCATAACAGGGTGAAATTGGAAGCATAATTGTGTATTCCCTTCTACCTCTCCTATCAAACTATTAAGGTTGCATTTTTAGTGACATATAATTAATCACTTGTGATTTATCTTCATTCCCTTAGGACACTTGTATCATCTTGTGTTTGCACTTTTGAGGTTCCCTGCAACAATCCTGATATAAATGTTACTGACAACTAGTGCTTCATTAGCAACAATTACTTACACCTGCATCTTTGTACTAGCATCACTGAATAGGTCAATCTACAAAAAAAGTCCTAGCAGTCTAGTTAGAGGATAGATATATGTTCATATTACATACATAAAGTATTTTTTTAACTTTTCATTGTTGTCATCTAATAGTTTCAGAAATATCAGTGGTATGTCATCAAAATTGCATTAAATATTGCTTTCAATTCAGAACAGACCTGAAACACAAGAAGGTGAAGTACCCTGAAAACATTGACCCTCACAGCAAAAACAGCCTGCCCTTTGTCCACATATTTTCCTCTTTCTTATGCCTGTTATTCAGCTACTTTCTTCAATCAATGTGGAAAGCAGGTTGAAGGTGGCTCGTGGTTATGGAAGAACTTGGAAAGCCACCTTGTGTATAGCTCTTTTAGGGAAAGTTCTCTAAAGATACTACTGTCTGCAAAGGCAGGGAGTCTTACCTGCAATACCATCCCCACCATCACACTGATGAATGCTGCTACTGCACAACTGTTTTGAAACATTAATAGGGTAAATGACAAATGTATATTCAATTTTGCGTCTTCAACCACTGATGGCAACTGAAGTTAGGAAGTCTGATCAGATTTCATCACAGAAAAGAAATATAATATTAAAGGAAAGCTTGGGAATGAGAGCCCAGGTAAGGATTTTTTTCCAGGAAGGACTCCATCCAGTGGGAAATAGAAATGGTATAAAACTCTCAGAAAGCTGTGTGAAAGCACATGTCAGGATGGAGAAATGCAAGAATGCTGAAGATGCAAGGACAAGAAACAATAGGGCTTTGAGCTGTGTAGATAGGCCTCAGGAAAATATGTTAAGCAAGATAGTAGAAATATGTAAGCTTAATAATGAAGCCTTATCCATTGTTTTAAGCTATTACAAGCAAGCATTTTTCAAAACAAGATGTACATGCAGCTTTATTAATTGGCCTAAGCAAATGCTTGTCAGCTCTTAATATTATGCTATTGGCTAGAAAATTGTTAAAAGACTTTGTAACAAAGAGAACTTTGTCTGCTGTAGTTAGCAGCTGAAGCTGTTCCATCTCCCGTGCTTGGCTCTGTAAAATGAGACTGATTGTGAAGGAATAAAGCTTCGAGTCAGCTGCTCCAGCAGTCCCATCCTGTTCTTTGTATATATATATATATATATGTGTAAATATAAGACAAAAATATCCCAGAATCAACACCATCCCTGTAAAATAAACACTTTGAAGGCCAAAAAAAGACAGCTCTTTCTTCAGCACATTCATGAGAAATGTGTAGCCCAGAATGTCCAGGAAAGCAGAGACAATGTCTTTTTGGCAGACAGCTTGCACCATCTATAGAGTTATGTAGTTAAAATAATGATTCTGGTTTTGGTACTTATTTTGTAGTTTCTAAGAGCACTTTGCATAGCTTGGTGCTCTCAAAAATTTTTTTTTTTTTGTTTGAGAATACTTCAAGGAAAAGAAAAAAATCCCATACAGATAAAAACCAAACCAAAAAATTTAACAAATTTAATTTGCCAGATGATTCAATTGTGCAGAAGTCCAGCAAGAATGTAGATGAAGCTACAGACCAAGAGCTTTGTTTTACTTGACCAAATTTTGCTCGAGAGGTTTAATCTTTCACATTAATACACAAGAGCTTCTACTATTTTTTGACGTTGCTTTTATAAATTGGTGTGAGGATGGTTGATTTTTCATTAGTTACACTTGTCTAGACAAGTAAAATTTATTTTATTTCATTATCAGAAGTAACTGTGGGAGTTCATGTAACTGCTTGATGATGAACTTCACAACAAAATGAAATTTGCAATATGTTGCTGCAATATTCTATCTCATTTTTTAAAACTACCTTTTAAAATTTTTGTCAAAAGTATTTTGCTAATATTCTATTTTGAATTGGGTAACAAATATCTAATCTAGTGCATTTTCTCACTTTTTTTTTTCTTCAGAAAAATTGGAAATTCTGCAGGAAAAAAGAAAATTCTTTATCTAAAACAATCTCTGCAGGCAAGCCATATGGGAAAAAATGAAATCACAATATGCCTCAATAGTTTTAATAGAAATTATTATCATTAGTTCCACTTCTGGCATCCTACAATAAACATGATTTATAATTATGTATATGTATTTATTTTTCTCTGCTAAACAAGATGCAGCATTTCTACCAAGGCTTACTGCTGTTTTTATCAAAAGGACAAAGTGATTTGAGTGACAATGTTTGTATTGATTTCCTCTTTCAATACTACTCCAAAGGCTCTTACCATCAAGAATAACTTCTCTGTAGTTTTATTTATTTATTCATTTATTTATATTTTTACTCTGTGTTCACTGCAGGATGCTATAATGCAAGTTACATTTTGTGGCTTGGAAAGGGAACAATAACTGAATGGCAAAGTACATTAAGTAACTATACACAGAAATTCCTGTGCATCCCTATACCATGAACACACAAAATTGGCATGTTTCCTTTCAGCTAGTACAATTTTTCCTTTTTGTAATTTTCCTAATTGCATTTTCAGACGTCATTAAAAGCTGGAGAAACTATTAAGAGAGCAAAGATAAACAACCAAAATTTTAGTTTTAAACAAAGGATTAAATATTAGTTTTATCAGTAGATTAGCAACATAGTGCATCATAATCTATTTTTCATACTGTATTCAAATAATTTTGGTTAGTTAGGGAATGAACATTTGAATAGGTACAAATACTCAGAATGCAGAAACTTATATATGGAAATAATTTTGCAATTCACTTCACATTACATTTTTGCATAAAGTCTTTGATTTTTATTACTCTGACTCTAAAGATTTTGTGGGGTTTTTTGTTTGTTTGTTTTTTGGGTTTTTTTTGTTTTGTTTTGTTTTTTGGTTTTGTGTTGTTTTTTTTCCCCTACAACCTGTCTTTGAAATGATAGACTGTTCATAGCTCTATTGGGTTTATATGTTAAGGTGGTAGCAGGGGACTGCAGGGGTGATCTCTGTGACAGACACCAAAGCCAAAGAGGAGGGAAGAGGTGCTCTAGGTCCCTACAGCCCCTGGAGAAGCCCATGGTGAGGCAGGCCATCCCTTTGCATCCCATGCTGAAACAATTGGGAGCAGATTTCCACCTGCAGCCTGTGGAGAATCCCACAGCAGAGCAAATGTATATGTCCTGAAGGGACCTGTGGCCCATGGAGAAGTCCCTATGCAGGAGCAGATTTTCTAGCAGGAGCTGTCCCTAATGGGAAACCCACACTAGAGAAGGCTCTTCCTGAAGGACTATGCCCAGTGGAGAAGACACATTCTGGAGCACTTTGTGAAGGATTGTGCATTGTGAGTGGGACCCCACATTGGAGCAAGGAAACTGTGAGAAAGAAGGAGTAGCAGAGAAGAATTCATGGACTCATCACAACCCCCATTCCCTCTGCATTATACAGGGGGTGGATGAAGTAAAGGAGTTAAGAAAGTTGAGCCTGGGAGGAAGGCTACGTAGGAGAGATCTGCTTTTAGGTTTGGTTTTTTTCTTGTTTTTTGGAGGTGTTTTGGGTTTTGTTTGTTTGTTTGTTTGTTTGTTTTTTGGTTGGTTGGTTGGTTGGGTTTTTTTTTTTTGGGGGGGGTTTTGTTTGTTTGTTTCTCACCATTCTACTTTATTTTTAATTGAAAACTAATTAAATGAATCTTCCCCAAACTGAGTCTGTTCTGCCATGATGGTAACTGGCAAGTAAATGATATTTCTGTATTTATCCTGACATTTAAATTTGCCATCTTATTTTATCCACTATCTTATTGAGGAGGGGAGTGAGAGAACAACTGGGCTGACATCTAGAAGCCAGCCAAGGTCAATCCACCACAATTGCTTGTCTTAATTTTCATTTGCACATTTACAGGATGATTTATTTGCTTTTTCATGACTATTAGAGGTTAGCTTATTGTGTAGTGGAAATAGGATGGACAAATCATGTTTAATACTATCTTGATACAAATTGTTTAGGAATTTGTAATGATTTTTTTCAGTTTTTAGACTAATTTCATATCCATGACCTCTGTTGGTTTCTAGGAGTGAAATATATTTGGCTAAAAGTAGATATTTATGATAATGATTCCTCTGGTTTTGGGGTTCTGGTAAAGTTTGTGTTAGTGCTTGAGGTCAATTAATCTTGTTTGTGAAACCTCTGATACCCATTTCCATCCAATTAGCTATTCTCTCAGCCCGGGCTTCTGAGACCACTTTGCACTCTCTTCCTAAAAGAATATTTAAAGATTTATTTTTAAATGAAGATACTGAAATAGTTGGTTATCTTCTTGGTAGTCTACTGTTAAGAACACTGCTTGAAGACATCTCAGACAGATACACTCACCCAAAAAAGTGAATTCCTCTTGAAAATCCTGGAGTATGTACTTGATTACACTCAGAAAGGTATAGTGAGATGGAACTAAACTATGATCTTAAAAGTATTAATGCACACAAGATGTGGTTATTCAAATATATTCTTGGACTCTCTGTATTTTTCAAGCTGGCCCAATGTTTCCAGCTCCACACACAAGTGACCAACAAGGCCATGTAGACACACATCAAGTATATATGTCTATGAGCAAAACCTAGAGATGTATCCCTCCACTTCTTGCATTTCTTGTTTTTGCATATCCACAAAAGGACAACATGGCTGGTGAAAGGTCTACAACACAGGTCTACAGTCCAGTCTAAAATGGCTGAGTGAGTTGGTGTTTGTTAATCTGGAGAAAAGGAGGCTCAGGGGAAAACTTATTTGCCTCTATAACTGCATGAAAGGAGGCTGTATCAGACCCTTCTTCCTAGTACAAGGATAGGCTGAGAGGAAATGGCCTCCCGCTGTCCCAGGAGACATTTAGATTGAACATTGAGAACAATTACTCCACCTAAAGGGTTGAGAAGCATTGGAACAGGTTGTCCAGGGAAGTGTAGGAGCGACCAGCCCTAGAGGAAATTAAAAGATTAATTGATGTGTGCTTAGGGATACAATTTATTGGTGGACTTGGCAGTGTTAGGTTAATGCTCAGAGTAAGTCATCTTAGAGGTCTATTCCATATTAATGATTCCATGACTTTATTGTTTAATGCAACCATCTTCTTTAATAAAAACACTGTCATCACATATGCTTTTGTGCCAGATACACACCACCTTCTTCATTTTGATGCTGTAGTCTACGTATGGTGCTGACATGTCTCCAAGGAGTTTGAACTGATATGCTGATGTGTGTGCCTAGTGCTCTTTGAGTGAAGGCCACAAGCTGTGACTGAGGCAGTGGGAGGTGATGTGCTCTTGTAAATGACTAATACTGCCAGTCTTAATTTGAGGTGAATCAGTTTTATTCTTTTTCTTCTGCTCCCTTCTAGAGTACAGAAAGCAGGTGCTTCTGCACCTTCCTTCACCTCCACACATTCTCTGGCTTAGGGACAGAAGGAATAATGCCTCATTATATAGCGCACATTTTTGGGGCTTGGAGTCCAGTGTTAGAGAACATATGCAATATTATTTTATTTCTCCTATGCCTTTGGTAAAGCAGAGACTTCTATTGGGCGTAACAGGACACCTATGACAGGCTCTTCCATGAGATAAAAAGCTGTTCACCTGTTCCTTATATATGCAATTTATTCCTACCTATACAGCTGGAACTAATTTAGAAGACTAATGTGCATTTCAGTTTAGAGGAAGTGTTTTCTTCTCAGGGACAGTACAGAAATAATGTAAGGAGGAATTGAGGGTGCACTGAAAGGGATCAGAAGTGTAGCTTTCTTTGACTGTGGCTTGTGATATAACCTTGTTGAAAACAGGACTGATTTGAAATACTATTTTCATGAAGGTATATATCTACAGAACCTTCTCTAAATATAGGAGTAAATGAGTTATTCAGCACTTGAGGCAATGCACCTTATGAACAATGATCACGAAATGCAGTCAGGCTAAAGATAAACACATTTTTAGTAATGAATCTCACTCCTATAATTTGTGTGAAAATAATAAGAAAATTAGGCCTAAGGAGGTTAGTGGCAGAAATATGTTAGTGTAAGTTGCAGTCCAATCATTATTTGATTCTTCATTCAAAAAGTACAACTACAGGCAGTGTCTTCTCTGAAAATACACTTCTCTTTCTCTTTATCATGGGAAACTGGAGTCTAGACTCATTGAAGGACCTCCAAGAGGCACCTGAATCTTCATGCCCCAAACCCTTGCTCCCAGACACTAATACCCAAATGTAAGTTGCAAAACTATTTTTATGCCTTTTTTTTTTTTATGTAATCAGTGGTATTGCTGAGGGACACTTTTTACAGGTTTTGTTACAAACTCATTTCAGTCATGAAATATAGGAAACATAGGAAGTTTAAAAGTGCACTTGTTCCAATATGTAGTTTTAGTATTATACCTGTATCTTAAACCCCATGAAATTCAATGTTATATAAAAGGTTAAATTTATATGGGTTTAGATGCAACATAAAATTTAAAAAGAAAAAAACAAAAACAAAACAAACAAACAAAAAAACAAACAAACAAACAAAAACCACACAAATATTATCCATAACCATTGAATTTTACCACAAATAATTTCTGAATAAATATGTCTAAATCCTCAAGGTCACATGGCTGAATGCATTATGAGGAAAGCTGAACAAAAATAGATTTCTAATCCCACATTATTTTGACCTTTGTCAATGGCTTAAAAGAAATAAGGTTACAGTCAATAATTTCAAGATGACAAAGATTCTGTAATTGGTTAAATAATGAACAGTACAAATCATTGCACAAGAAGATATGGTTCACTTGGTAAACTAGGACAAGAAAAATATTCCTTTCAAATCAAAACAATGCAAGCTATGCATACAGAAAGACTATTTTAGGGAGACCTATGCTAGAATGCAGAGTCCAGAAGGGTAAGTAGATAATTAAAAAGGAAATTGCAATAGTCTCCAATGGCATAACTACAACAGGTAATTAATGAACTAGGAAAGAGGAGTAAAGAGGTGCCTGTCACAGAGATCCACATCTTGAGAAGGGTCTTAAAACACTGGAGAGATTTTAAAACAGAAATAGCCATAGAATCATAGAATATACTGGTTTGGAAAAGACATCAGGATCCCAGATTCCAACACTTGGCACTCTGCAGGATGTCTCAAGAGTCACACCAGGTGCCTGTCCAAACACTTCTTGAGCTCTGTTAGGCTGGTGCTGTGACCACTTCCCTGGGGAGCCTGGAGTGCCCAAACATCGTCTGGGTGAAAAAACTTTCCCTGATACCTGAACCTCCTTTAACTCAACTTCATGCTGTTTCCTTGAGTCCTGTAATTGGTCATAAGAGCGAAGAGATCAGTGCCTGTCCATCCTCTTCCCCTCAGGAGGATGTTAAAGACTGCAAGAGGTCTGTTCTCAGTCTCTCCTTCTGAAGACTGAAGTGACCTCTGCCCTCCCTTGCCTGGCTGTGATGCTGTGCCTGATGCCCCCCAGGACAGGGTTGGCCCTCCTGGCTCCAGGGCACTGCTGACTCATGTTCACCTTGCCATCAACCAGGACCCCAAGGTCTCTTTCCACAGCGCTCATCTCCAGCCTCATATTCCCCAATCTATACACACAACCAGGTTTGGATTGGCCCAGGTACAGAATCTGGCAATTGCCCTTGTTAAACTTTGTATGGTTGGTGATTGATTGCCCATCTCTCTTAATTTATCTGGCTCTGTCTGAAGGGTTTCTCTGTCTTCAAAGGAGTCAACAGCTCCACCCAATCCAGTGTTGTCAGCAGACTTAGTATTGCTTTGAGTCTGACATCCAGGTGGTTGATGAAGATGTTAAAGAGAGCTGGACTGGGGGTGGATCCCTGCAGAGCCCCACTAGTGGCAGGTCACTAGTCTGATGTCACCTCATTCACTGTAACCCTTTGTGTCTGACCAGTGAGCCAGTTGTTCACACATCAGTTAACACGGTTATCCAGCTATGTGCTGGGCATTTTGTCCAAAAGAATCGTGTGAGAGACAGTATCAAAAGCTTTGCAGAAGTCCATGAAGATTCCATCTACTGGCTTTCCTAGATCAGCCAGTTACCCTGTTGTAGAAGGAAACCAGGTTTGATAAGCAGGATTTTCCCTTCATGAGCCCATGCTGGCTGTGACCTGGCCCTAAAATAATAATTCCTGTAGTTGAAAAAAATATACAAACCCTCAGAAAAATCCTTAGTGTTTTAAACTTGAGAGAACTTGAGCGTTTGCATAGCTGTACTTATATCTTAGGCATACTTGACTGCCTTTGTAGGAATTTTCATTCTAGTAAAGGACAAAATTGTGTCACTATTCACTAGACAGTTGGCTGGATGTGTTAACTTTAATTATATTAAGAAATTACATTTCAAAGTAGTAGGAACTCTCTGTGTGTGCTTCGTGAAGGTGATGCTCTGTCATTTGATTGACAGGATCAAGTTTTGAAAAGGACATTGAGAATGGCTCTCCATGTGTAGAGGCCTGAAATAACTGCTCACCATCCCATAAGACTACATTGTTAGTGCCAGGATAGCAACTGGTCTTGAAGGTGTGGAACCTCTTTTCCACACCTGGAGAAGGAGAGGAGGGAAATTGCAGCTCGGATGAGGATCATGGCTGTCTACTTTTGTGATTATGACAGTGGCTGGTTCAGAGAAACAAACCATGATGATATTCAGAGTTCCAAAGGCAGAACAGAATTTTTAGTGCACAACAGTTCTGTGGGTCCTGACTCAGGAAGAGATCAGTTGTCATTTGGTCTGAAGAAGACATAGACAAAAACATGAGTAGCTGGTGCATGATGAAAACATAAAATTTTTATTTGAGGCAAGAAAACAATCAGATTTTAAGATCATGAAGAAAATCTAGTTCGTCCCAAGTCTTACATAACTGAAAATAAACATTACTTTTAAATGTGTTATAATTCAAAATTACCTTTTTGATGGAGAAAGTTGTCAATATTTGTATTTAAACATCTCACTTTAGCTTTAAGGAAATAATGCATAATTTCAAAATGTTTGGAATCATTTTCAATCTCTTCCCAATTGACTGAAGTACTTCTTAAGCAAATGTTTGCATATGTAATTAGAAAACTGTATACATGAATATGTGCAGCAATTATATTTGCAGCACTGTATATTTTTGGACATTTATACCATTGAAATTAGCTGCCTCAAATATTTACACTTATTATTTCATTTTAAAATGTTATCAGAGACACTTCAGTTATACTAGAAATCTATGCTGTCTGTGTATTTAGTTCATACATATATAGTATGACCTTTCCTTTTTTTATCCATATGCTTTAACTTCATTTTACTCTGAAGTCAGGGTAATTAAAATTTTCATAATATTTCCTTTTATAACAGATTATTTTTGCATGTGCGTGGGATGATGAGGAAAAATTTCATTGCTTTGAGTGACATATCTTTTATTTCTGTTTCAAAAAGTACTCTACTCTCATGTTCAAAACTAATCTGAATTCCAGGAATGTTTCAGCTTCAAGATATGCACAACTGTCTTTTATGTCATGACTGTTATGTTAATAGAAAAGTTCATTGATATATAACTTGGACAACATTTGTGAATTTCTCAGTCTAACCAAAGAATATCTTTTATTTTCTAAATTTCTCTGAAATTCTTATGTGTTTCTCAATGAATTATTGCAATTTTGAAATATACTGTTTTGGAAGTATAGGCTTGGGTGTTATGTTAAGTAAGACATTTTTGGAGCTTTTCAATTTTGTGTATCTAATGAACTGAAAGGTTTCCTTGATGAAATAATGATTTCTGCTCTGATCCCATATTCATTAAAAATAAAATATGAGAGTTCTTCATGCTGAACTGCTTTTTGTTTTACTGCCTGAAGTACCTTTGGTTATTGAGCAGGGCTCATGGGGCATATTTTCTGTTTGTGCTTTGACCACTCAAGCTTCAAACACAACTGCTAAAATTTATAACACATCCCAAAACAATGACAAATATTAGACTTTCCCCTAACCCTGACTGTGCGCACAAATACTTTTAAATTTTATTTTTAATGTGCCATTTTTTGACTTAACCACTTATTAGCTTTTCTCTAGTAATAGGAAAGTGGTTCTAAAATCTGTATTTTGATAGCATGGCTCTTTGCCAAATATGGCTGTAACAGAGAACTAAGACAAAACTCAGCATTGCTTAGGTGGTGACTCAATATGAGTGAATTATTAAAGGAACACAAGGTCAATGTCTCTTCTCTTTGATAAGTGCTTTGATGAAAAACTCGGACAAAAATATGTGTGGATGTATTTGTGCTTTCAAAGCAAATGAATTGAACAGAGTGAAAAAAGAAATTTTTTTTCCCAAGAAAAAAAAGGCTATCTGTACATCTGCAGTTTGAGATTAAAGGTAGTACAAGGATAATAGTGCTTTCATTGGTGGTGCTCTTCCCCCATTAGTGCTTGTCCCCACAATGCTTCATTTATCAGGAATGTATTATGGGAGACAGTTTAAAAATATCCAAGTGATAGATATTCTCTTCCTGTTGTGTTTAGAATAAATGGCTTACTGTAATACTGGAATTGTAGAAGAATTTAGTTCAGAACTTCTGGGAAAATGAACTTAATAAGCCCTTTAAGCATTCATCAATTTCTAAGTCTTTTCAATGTTTTTGTTAAAAGACTAAGTCTATTTCAAATGTCATTGTACATATTTTTCTATTATTTTTGAGGTATGAGTGACAAATGCACATCTTCCTCACTGCTAGTCCATTTTCCAGCCCTTTGTATGTATCACAATTCTCATTTTTGCAATAGGAAGTCTATAGTTTTATCTGCTGAACACAAGTATTTGCAGACTGAGTCTCATTAATTATACATCCTGAAAAAAAATTAGTTTTACAAATTACTTGTGATTAATTGATGGGTAAATGATCCTGCATACACTTTCCTTCTGGAAAATGGATGGTAGGAAATTCTTCTCTTAAAGAGAAAGGCATGAGGGTTCACGTTCTCCTCTAGCAATTTAATGGCCCTAATCACGCTGACTTTTTGGCACTGCAACCTAAGGAATTTACTAGATACAACGAAAAAGGTCAGGTAAGATTAAAGATATGTAAGAGTCAAGCTGTCAATTTCTCACCCATTTCTACATCAGCAGCAGAAAATGACAAATGGCATAGTTTCTGTGTGCTTTATTAGCATGGTTCTCCCTACCAGATAAGTTCATTTAAAAAGCAGGTTTTGTAAAGAGTGTCATATCCTCATAATACTTCCTGTTTGGTCACTATTCATTCCATAATTTGTTAGTCATAAGAATCACCATTCTTCCTATACAGTCATCATCTTACCAGCTTCACAGGAAAATGGAAACATAGGACACGCATCCATCATGAATGGAAAGTAGAAAATACAGTATGCAGGTGTGAGCCCATGCACAATGTTATTCCTGAAAGGATTTCTTTCTCAGTGTGCATCCATGTAAATTATTTCCTTATTCATTTTGTAGGCTTAAGGTTTCATAGAAGTAAGATTTTGACAGGACTACAGTACAGTTCATAAAAATTTGAATTTCCCAATCAGCAGCCTGTTGCACTCCTCATAGGTCTTTTCACTACTAGCTTTAAGCATAATTATTTAGGAGTTTAGTAAGACATTATATCCCTATTAGGAAAAATGAATGGCATATGAATGGAAAGGGTCCTGAGTCTACAAGACAACCATATTCATATTTCCCAAATAAGCAGAACAAACTACTTTAATCCACAAAAACTTCTGCAGCTGTTACAAATAACATTCAGTGGTATCTTCTAAATAGGAAACTATGGGGATTCTTTTCCAGTGGTATCACACAAATCAGATGCTTAATCCCATTTTATATAATCAAGCAATTATTACCACCTTCCTTGATCTCTGACAGGAGTCTTGTGTACAAATTAATCAAAAGAGCTCTTCTACTGCTTCTGGACATTTTTGAACTATCAGATGATATTGAGCTAGAGAGAGTAAAAAAATTGCATGGCTACTGACCTGTGATTCAAGGTTTTAAAATGTGGCCTTGAAGAGAAACCATGCCATAGTTAGTAATGGTTGTGAAAAGAGGTCCTGAGTGTTATTGTACAGTAGGAATTTGCCAACAGCAAATTTGACAAAAATTCTTTCTATTTCTTTATAGAAACACAGACTGAAGAATATTAAGGGAAAAATAATTTGCATAATCTTAAAATTCCTATTTTATATCATGGACTAAAGTACCTAAAGAGTCAACATTTATCAGCCTTTATAAATGAAGTTATTCTAGTGTTGCTTATTTCAAAACAAAAAAAAAAACCTACCTGTTTTGCATTAGAGTCCCCATGTATTACAAAAGTAATCTCAACTATTTGATCCCATAAAAGTAAAAAAGGGCAAAACCCCTTTGAAAAATAGCTTTGTGTTCACCCATTTAGTCTTTCTAGATAGATATAATATGACACCCTTCTGAGTGAATAAAAGGTGGAGCATTCAGCACTATGAAAGTGTCTGAATAACCTGCACTGCATGAACCCACTGTACAGAACTTAATTTTTTTAATTTCATATATTTTAATCCACACTAACTGAAACCTCTACCTATCACTAGTAAGAAATGAAATTCTTTATTTTCTATGATTTATCATGTAATTGTTTGCCAAAGCTATGCTAGAGGATTTCTAGAAAAGACGTTTCTTAAGTGTCTTATAAATAAATATTTTGAACTTATACTATGTATTTTTTTCTTCATATGCATGTGTATTTTCTCCTTAAACTAAAAAAAATAAAAATAAAAAAAAAAATAAAAAGCATAATTTAAACTATTGAATGTCTCTTCAACACGGTCTTTTGTTTGCACTGTAGCATGTCAATCAAAACCAGAATTCCCCAGCTACATTTCTGCCTAGGAGCTGAAAACATAATGATTAGATAATGCTATTTACAGTCCTGTGAAGGAGTTAGTTCTAAATAAAAAGGAAAGGTTCTGGCCCTTTTTGTTCCCTTTTCCTGTCCCCATTCATCCAGAGTCTTAGAGAAGAATTTTTCCTGCCAATTCTTGGCCACCTGGCAAAGAGGCTGACAACTAGTTCTTCTTACAGCCTGCAACCTTATCAAAGAGTGGAATTTATTTGAGTGCTACTCATATCATGCCCTTCAAAGAAAAAGACAACATTCAAGTTTATTTCTAAGAACATATTTTGGCTTTTGGGATATTTTCCTTTTCTTTTCCTTCCTAATGGGTAGAATTGAATCTTGACCAGATGGAATTTAACTTTCATCATGCTCTGTGAAGTTATCATTTCCATAAGGAAGAATAAAAATAATAATTCCATATTATCTTTGATACTATTTACTTACTTTTCTGTGGCATTGATATTTTGGTGAAAAGTATAAAACTGTTTGTTTCCAGACATAACAGCATGCCAGAAAACATATATGGAACGTTTGTCTAAAAGAAGGAGAAAATTCTGCAGCTTCAAGTATTCTTCTTTTTATAACTTCTACTGCATTCCATTAGGTTGTCACATCATGACATCTGAGTGATTACTGAATCTTTTAATATTTGGAATTAAATAGAAAATTAGAGGTTTAGCCACACTGCCTTATGTGTTGCAGTGACCTGTGCTGCTCCTTTAAAAGAAAACCAAATATTTAAGAATGTATCCAAGCAGGGAAAATGTAAGAAATAGAAAGCTACTTAGGGAAAGCTAGAAAGAAGAGTATGAACATGTTTAACTGAACATTATATCGATTTTCAATATCAAATATATTTCATGTTTATATCTTATATTGCTAATAGCAAATGGACAAATATAAGTAGAGTATCTGTACCACTTATCGTTCTATTGACAAGTATATTCCTTTTACCCTGAAATTTCTGGGACTGTTATGAAAGTATCCAAGATATCAGCAGGTCTCCTTCTGAGAGAAAATAGCATCTTTTCAGGCTCCATTAGTGCGACATTTTAAAACTCATTATGTTTAGTAGAATTCTGAATGAGAACATGTGTTTTTTAGCATATGATGTTCAATATCTGGCAAAGATAATATATACATAGATTATATGCCTCTGTGAAAAGAGAGGGATTTACAGCTTTTTTTCATACTTTTATGACCTGGAATTGTGCATGATTGTAGTAAGGTTTTGCTTCTCTTCCTTTCTCTGCTGAAATTAAAAAGATAATATTCATCCCCTAGATAACCTCATGGATCAAGGCCGAGATATAACAATTAAAGTCTCCAGAGAGAATTCCCTGTAGTATGACTTTGAAATTAGAGTAAACCATCATGATGATAAGTAAAGACAGTTATAAAGCATGTTTCAGGTTTCTTTCACATGATGGTATACAGGAGGAAATCAATGTCTCAAAGGGTGAAACCCATGGGTGCTTGGGTTTGGTTTTGGTTTTTAAGAGAAATAGAGCTTGATACTAAACACTGTGGTGTCTATATAGACAAGTTTGTTTCCTGAATATATTTTTTATTCTAAAAAGAAGTATGGACTTAGTGAAGTCTGATTTGATGTTTTAAACTAGAAGATTTTGTTAAATGTTTTAAATAAGTGAAATACAGCTTCAGCCTCAAAATAAAACATAGGAACAGCAGAGGCAGTAATGGTGAGTTACAGTGGACTGCAATTTCCTAGCATCAGAAATATTTCCTACGTCATGATGCCACAGATAGATTCTCTGCACTCTTTTTCAAATGTAGAAGTGAATGGCTTTTGTTATTATACAGCTCTAGGCCAAGTGACAGATTTTTATTTTATTTTATCATTTCATTTCACTTCATTTAATTTAATTTCATTTCATTTCATTATTTCAGTTTATTTTATTGTATTTTATTTATTATTTTAACTATTTCCAAGGAGTACATTTATTTACCAATTTCATCATTGTCTATTCCTTCAAAAGCAATTGAAAGTTAAGCTCTTGAAGTCATAGTAACTGGAGGATTAAGATTTATGTTCTGAAAACAATTCAGAATAAATACTGCTATTTCTAAAATAACTACGCATTTATAGGTTTTGTGAACTCCTGAACTCTCTTTGAGTTCTAAAATATTAAGTTCCCTCTTTGAACATAGTATCAAACTGTACCTAGAAAACAAAAGAAAAGAGACACCTTCCTGAATCCCTCTTGACCTGTTGAATTTGTCCTTTAGGATAAGTATGAAATTCTCAAAAGTCATTAGGGGACAGTAAAGGGAGAAAAAAAATAATAAAAAAAAAACCCCACAACAAGATATAGAAGTGTATTTATCTCTAAAGCATACAATGAAAGAATGAGGTGCTGCCTGCTGTAAATAAATTAATCCCTTTTGTTCTCCCATTCTTGCAGAATTTGAAGGTCATTTGAGAGTCCTTGTCTTCCCTGGATATGAGGTCCCAAAATTGCTCTAAAAGCAAGTCTTCTTGAAGTACAGTTACTGATCCCGAGTGGAAATTCCATAATTTTCAAATGAAAGAGTAGGTGAATGTGCAGCTTACTTACTGCAGCTGGCACAGCATGGCATTTAGGGAGTCCATTGCTATAAAGACAATGAAAACTGCAGCTCCTGCACACAGTGCTCCTAGCACCTCCAGATCAGCTTGTGGTGTTTTTATGACTATAAAAAACACTGTTTCTTGTCCTGAATTTTTTTTCTTTACTTCTTCATACACTACAAATGCAAAGCCATGAAATTCAGCCGTAATTCCTTGGAAAAAGGGGAAAACCTGATTATTTTACACCAGTTTTTGTTGAAAAATTTCTATTTTAGCAGGAAAAGAACCCTACATTCAGGTGCAGTGTTAGTATACTAATGTATATCATTCTACCAGAAGAAATAGATGATAAACAATATTTTTAATTGGGTAAAATTTATCTGTTAAAGAAGTGCAGATAGATCTGTGATAGTGAGGCTCCTAATAAGAATGCTGTTATTAAGATCTTCATATTTTTATACCACTGTGATCATGATCAGCATAGGTTTCCTTACAGCATATGACTGGTATATTATACGACAAGTATAAACTAATTTATATGAGACAACATATCTTGGGTGATTGTTTACTAAACATCTTATAACTAATATTTTCTAGAATTCCTTTCAGCCCTCCAGTCATTTTCATTGATGATATTCCTACGCCAGCAGCTAAACAGGAAACAAACTTCAAAACCAACATACCAAATTAAAAAAATTACATAATCTTAGATTCTCTTTTTAAATTCAGTTTATTAAGGATTAAAATATTCTAAATATATGTTTCCTAGCAGAAATATCTAATTGGAAGTTAAAAAGAAGTTTATATATCTGTCGTCCTTTAGCATCACTCTTAAAACGCATTCCATTTTTATGTCATCTTTTTACTTATTAAAGTAGATACTTTCACTGTGCACCAAACACAGCATATGTAAATCTGATAATGGAAAGAAAATAAAACCACAAATTGTTCAAACCATTGGTAATGTAAAGTAAAAGACTAAATGATTACTGAGAAAGTTATAACAGAAAATATTTTAAATATATGTGAAGCACTGAACACTGTCAAGAAAGAGATGGGGTTTATAGAGATATGTAAAACAGAATTGATTCTGTTTCATCTTTCCCCCTCTCATCCCAACGAATAGAGCACACATGAAAAACAAAAACAAACAAACAACAACAACAACAACAAAGAGAGAGAAGGATTTTGTACTGAGTTTTTTTAAAATACCAACATTTACCTGTTTATCATTTTTGGACCATCCATTCTGTTTAATTTTTATCAAATAGTTTTCCATGTTAGTGAGAGGGCATCCCATTATTCTTTTGGCTAGATTTATTTGTCTATAAGACTTGAAATACTTTTCTTTTTAGGAGTTTTATTAATGGAGTTATAAACTCTGTGACGGTACATGATTTTTAATGTTTCTCTAAATAAATTTGGAATGACAAGTAAAAAGTAAGGTTCATCTGTGGTTTGCTTGTTGTTGTTGTTGTTGTTGTATTGCAATCTAGCTGAGTAAATCTATTAGTTAAAAATATTTCATGGAGTCTAGACATCCCAGTGCTATCAAACCTGCACAAGAGGTACCCCATGCTGGGATGTTGTAATAGAAAGCTGTGTATGTCTCTTTCTTTGCCTGGATGGCTTTGTTCGAATTATAGTAAAATTTGGAGTGATTAAATTCCATTTCCATAAGATCAATAATAATTTAATTTTAGATTGGTGAAGTCTGTATTAATTTAAATAGATGACATTTTAAAATTGGCTATTACTAATTTTTGCAGAAAATTAAAATTGTTTTATGCTACTCTGTATTTGTGAACTATCTCATAAATCACAGAGAGCATCAGTACATAGGTAAAGATACCAGAAAATATTCATTTATGTTTAACCAAGAAAGAGCTGCAATCCTATTTTTTTTTGGCCTTCCATGTTTCTTTTTATAGTGTAAAATTAACCTAGTCAGATAATGAATAACAGAAATGAAAAATGAAAAAGAATCAGAGCAGAATACCTGCAAACATTCTCAGGGTAAATATTTTGTGAGAAACACCTCCCTCTATGTAAGCTAAATGATATTCACATGAGAATAACAGCTCAAAGGTTGAAAACTATGGCATTTCTTTGCAAATAATAGAAATAAGAGAATGTGGGGAGGTTCCATTTAGCGTCTCAGCATGCTTTTTATGTTGCAGATCAACAATTTGCATCTTCATTTTAGTAGCAATTTTTCCACAGATCAGTGGAAAATTTTCTGACCACATCTGCTAATGCAGAGATTATTTCTAATGCTGGAGTATTTCTGCTCATGTTTAGAACAAGAAGAAAGGAAATTGAAAGCAAGATATTCTGGAAGAACAAGAACAAGGGAGCTTTACTATAAGAACTTAAAATGATTCCTGATTTCTTTCTGACACAGTGATTTCCTGGAGCAAGTTCAAAAATGTCTTCTTGTTTTATTGTGATGCTGTCCATTGAAGATGGTCTTTTGTGAAAATTCAATTTGAAGTAGAGTTCAAAGCAAGGGGAGAAGTAGATTAAATGAATGCACTTTCTCTAAATAGAAACTGTGGTGATATGAAATTCCATTCATGATTGTTTTCCGATAAAGATCCATTAGTAAGGTAACAAATGACAAAAAAGTGCATATGAACATCTTAGTAACAGGCAGAATTTCCTCCATGAAAGCCTAATTGCTCTATCTTTTCTCTAAGACATGGAGATTCTGTTTTGCCTAACTGTAAAATAAGGACTTCTGCTATTCATCAACTCTTCTTTTCCATTTGAAATGATGGGCTCTTCATTATATCACCATAAGATACATAAATTGAAGGAAGAGGTGATAACATAAGAAGGTAAATTTCAAAGACAATAACTTTAAAATATTCACAGAAGAGAAGAAAATGTGCAGCTCAAACAAATACCAGGTTGAAAATTATCATAAAAACTGTGCTGATGCTGAATAGCAGTTTTACTTACTTTCACCATATTAACAGGTCTCTTCAGATACACACACTGCATCCAAATTTTTATTACAGTACAAAAAATACCTCAACCTGGCCTCTATTTATATGTTCAAGTGTTTTTATATATGCAAGACTAGTACAGTGTTACCTAAATTACAGCATGGGGTATTGCCTCCAGTTCTATCGTCTGTATAATTTCAGGGAATACTCAACAGTGCTAAAATGCATATTTATTAGAGATCTTTGCCCTCTGCTCTTAATTGAACTGCTCTCTCAAAAAAAAAAAAAAAAAAGAAAACAAAACAACTCTGCATTCACTGTTGACAACTTTTGTTCTGCTGTAATAACATAAGAAATTACATTCACAGACAAGACACAGTTGGCACTTTCTCACTGTAATCAACTAATTGTGCAGGCTCTTCTGTGCTTTATGTGATATCTTTAATAAATGAAATCTTAAGGTAACTAAATAGCAGAGACTGCTAGTGAAAGTCAATCAGTCTCAACCTGGACAAAAAGGTGTTCATCCTCTCAAAAACAGGTCTTGATGCTCCTGACAGGGCACTACTAAAGTGAGCATTACTGTCATATGTGTGAGATTCAGGTCAAGTTGCCAATAAACAGCCAATGTTAGGAATATAAAAGTCATGTGACAGTAGAAATAGCACCTTGACTGCTATTTATAATCTATATAATGACTACAAATTGCACAGGTGGAGTGAATTGCAACTTGCTGATCTCTCTAGAACAATTATTGGTAAATTAATTGTATGACCTGACAAATTATAATGTACAAACAGATCAGTTGTTATGCTAATGGCTTCAAAAAGTCAAATAGCATCTTATTTTTCACTTAATATTCCTCGTTTTTTTCAGCTTGATCTTATCAGTGAAGAATTGATTTTCAATTACTTGTTGACCGAAGGAGGTGGTCATATGGTTATTGTCACTTTGACATTTGCTCTGTAAGAAGCTATGCATGGTAAAGATTTCTGGTCTGAACTTTGATTAAAGAGGAGTCATATGTCAATAACAGTCTCGTGGTTTCAAAACAAGAAAAATCAAACTCCTAGAAGGATTCAACACTGAAATATTTAAAACAGCAGATGTCTAGCTTGATCCCTAGACACAGCTATAATTCAATGACTGAACAAAACTGAGGATGGTAAGTCAGAAAAAAAGTACTGAGCAGCAGTACTCAGTACCTCATCAGAGGTTTCAGCTATTGTGCACATTATTTATTAAACTGTCAATCTGCCATAACTAGAATAGCATTAGATAGAGTTCCACAGCAACCAGCTCAGGATCACCTGGGAGTGCTGTATCAGTAAGTCTTGAAATCATTATCCAGATGCTTCAGGGTAAGGCAGTGGCTGCCAGCAAAGTCAGTGATAATTCTGACTAATTCTGACTAAATACGTACATCTTTTTTTCTTTTCACACCAGAGAAACTGGTAATCACCATATGGAATAAAGTAACAATAGATTGGGAGTTTAAAATGGAAATGTCATCCATCCCTACAAGCATGATAGTGACAGTGAAAACCACTCTTGTTTCTCTCAGGCTTTGAAAATGTCCTTGACAGAATAACAATCAGAAGAATCTGTTGAAAAGAGTCCTCCCTGAAGGTAATCTGAATAGTGAAGACCAAACTGACATGATTTTCTGCTCACAGGCAAAATCAAGAAATATTCAGAAGATAAAGTTAAAATCTGTGTATGCTCCTTGCCCCTAACCAAATTCATTAGTATAGGGATTCTATAAAAATAACGCTAGAGATTTCTGTTCAGGCAAGTAAATGGCTGCTCATTTTAAACTGGGAAGTTTTAGTAGCAAGGATGAAACATTTAGAACTACTTTTTTTACCTGAAATGGAACCAAACAAGGCAGTATTTTTGGACAGGTTTAGTTTATTATTATGTGAGTATATATTATTGCACAGGTATTGTATCCACATATGGGAAAGTATTCTATTCATTACAAATGGTTTTATCTCAGAAGAGTCTTATTGTTAGCAGAAAGCATGTTAAACCCATTGTAAAAATTGAAATTTAAGTACAGTTCTAATATCACATGAATACCAAATGAGAAATTCCTAAAAATGGAGTCACACAGAGGACAGCAACAGTCATTACAGTTCCTGGGAAAAGCAGCATAGCTGGGATGAAGATGTGGTTCTTCCAACAACAGTGAGTACCCTGCAATTGTTCTGACCACTTCTCTATATGTCTGAGACGTTTTTTTAGAGCTTTCTCTTCAGCCAGTCACCCACAGGCTGTCTTTGTGCTCTTGGTACAAAATGGTTAAATGTCTTAAATAGTGAGTCTCAAAGCTTTGCCTATAGCTGGTATCAAAGCAACGCTCCTGTGAGCTGAGCTGCACCAGACATCTGCTGCATATATCAAATAACCAACCATCCATAAGCATTTTCTATGGACAGTTTAAATACAATGAATGGTTGAGACTGACCCATTAAACATTACTGAGATATTCTCAAGGTAAATTTTCAGTCATAGAACATCAGCCTCACACCATGAGATACAATTAAAGGTCATCTACTATGGCAGAGAACATATGCTGATGTTATCAAACATATGGAGAAGAAAAAGGAAAATTACACTGAACACAAGGCAACAAAATAAGGATAGTGTAGGCATGATGCAGAATTTGTCACATCTCTCGATGGGAGTGTGCTGCAAAAATTTAACAGAAACCCCACAAGTAAATCTGTCTGTGTTATAAGTAGATGGGGGAAGTTTTTGATGATGCAGAATGTGTCATTAATAACAAAACACTTTATCAAAATCTGAAAAATGCTGGTATCATTGTGAACATTCTACTGGTAACACTACGCTACCAAAACAAACAAACAAGCAAACAAGTAATTAGTTTAAAATTTTATCTATTGACATACAGTAATCCCTGAGAAGGCTTCCCACAAATCTCAAAACAGTTTTCCACAGAAATTTTCTTTAAGGGAAATTATCCCTTGAGTATAGCTCAGCACTAAAATGAAGATATTGTTTCTAACAGCCACAAAGTAGACCAGCTGCATGTGTAACAGCTTTGTCATCAGTTTCACAGATGTTTGCAAATCTTATCTGTCCCAGCTGTTTGATGGGTACTCATGTGTTCTGCGGTCTGAGGGACTGAATTGCACTTCTTTCACTCTGTTGCTTCATTATGATATTACCCGGTGTCAGGAAGTTACGAGGATGGGAAAATACATGAGGAAGGTGTCCTGGGAGCATAGGTGACAGCATGGCAGACAGGATAGGGATCTCCCCAAACAGAGGTTGTCACAGTACTTAACCAAGGAGGACAGGGAAAGATCAGTGAGCGAAACTAGGTTAGTAAAGGTCCTGGGCTGGCTGGGGAGTATCACGAGGGACAGTAACATGTGGGTGTCTGGGCCACTGAAGTACAGCATGGGACCCGTACAGCACAGCCAGGCAAGAGCCAGGACCAAGGGCCTGAACTCCAGCCAGTCCCTGCAGGAGAAACATGGCACCACAGAAACTGTTTCCAGGCCTTGTCCCAGGCCACTTCACAGTAAAGCTGTCCCTCACCACCTGCATCCCAGCCCTGGGAGAAGGAAAGAGGTTGAAAAGTCTGTTGGTGCATGGCAGCTTTTCTGAACTAGAGGAGACTTGAACCTTTACCTCATCATAATCCCAAATGAAATGTTATTGCTTTTGTGAAGCTTACAGGAAAGTCAATATTTGTCATTAGGGGAAGCAGAAAAGATAAGGTGTGACTGTATGACTCTATAACCCACGTGAGTGTAAATCAGTTCTTCTTATTATTAGTTCATGTAAAAACTATTCCCCTGTATCATAAGCCTGCAGAGACTACTGAGATCTAAACCACTGTGTCCCTCCACTAGAAATAAATTTATATTGTTGAGAATATCCTTAAAGGGCAAAACAATATGAAAAAATTGGATGCTTCAAATGTAGACTGTATTAAATGTGAGAATATGACCTATATAATTAATCTAAAAAATAGATTGTTTGCTCAGGTTCTTTTTAACTTTGTCCAGATGTAGCTGAATTGCATTTCTCAGCTGCCAACTGTACTTGCTGTGTGAAAAACATCTCCTGTGTTTAGAACTGAACACTCAGAAGCCCCCCAGAAGCCTCTTTATCTCTGCCTTGAAGATCCTCTTAATAGCATCCATTAGTTTTGAATTGAAGGACAAAACTCAGTCTCACAGAGTATGTGTAGTATTTCTATTGAACAAACCTCAGATGTTCCCAGTAATCCTATGTGTAGACAAATGGGGTCCCAGACTTTGAATTTTCAGTTCACTCTTAATTTAGGGATAACAAAGGAATAAAAACAATGTTGAAAAATTGAGCCAGTGTTATGCATTTTAAATTCCCTCTGCACATATGAATTTGATGCCTCTTTGTCTTAATCCTACAAAATCTTTATATGTTCTATATAAAGTAAAATTATGTACACCTTTATGTAGCTGAACATAGAATCATAAACTCATTTAGGTTGGAAAAGACCATTAAGACCATCAAGACCATCAAGTCCAACCATTAACCATTAACCTAATATCAACTGATTCAGATGACAATGGATTTCAGTGCTGATCAAAATCACAAAACAAAGGTCAGTCTAAAATCCCTATATTTCAATTAATAGCAAGAAGTCTATATAAGGTTTTGATGATTTATAAAAATCACATTATAAAATAAGTAATTGCCTAAAAAAAGAAACTTGGAAATTGAGACAATAGTGGAGTTATCATTAAATATGTATAAGAAGAGTTAAATTCTTATACCTTCTCATAAGATATCTAAAGGGTTTTTTGTTTTTGTTTTTTTTCCTTGATTAGTCATTGAATACACAGAATGTCACAAAAGTTTTAGGAAGGATTATCAGCTGCTGCACAGAATCAGATTATTGTTGATTAAGTTAGGAGTGATATTGTAAAAAATAGCTTGTTGTTCAAAAACCATTTACTACACATAGGATGGGACAGGAAACAAGGCTGATTTCTGATAATGAAGTACTGCTTCTTAGATATTCAAACTATTAATGAGAGATGTCTGAGGAACAACACTTCAAAACAAAATTCAGTGTACAGCATCCATGATGAAATATCTTGCAGTGTAGTTCCATTGAATGGCAAACTGTTTATGAGAAGTGAATAATTTTCAACATAGAAAGAGCAGTCATCAATCTCTCTTTTCATTGAAGTTTCATAGTTTAAGCACTGAATAATCAAACAGGCCATTAAAAGTGGTGGTTAATAATAACTATTTGAAAAGCTCATGTGAAAGCAGATAGTGCTTCCATGTGACTGTCTGCTTTGTATATGCCCTGGTATCAATATACTGTGAGAACAGCATATGGTTCCTTTGACGGAAAGTAATGGAAAATGACAGACTGTTTGAAGATGCTGTGGTGCCAATTTCATGAATAATGCATTAGGGTAACAGGTATAATCAGTGCAGTTTAATAGTCTGCAGCCTCCAGAGATACAACAGCAGCTTACAGAGGAATTATCCTTGTACTAGGACCACCTGACACTTATCTTTTTTCCCTTGATTTTATTTGATTATGACTACACTAAAACATTTCTTTAAAAAAGCAGAGTCAGAAACAAAAATGTTACGTTCCAAGTGAGAATTAATTTAATATGCATGTTCTGTGCAATTTACCTTTTAATAATAAGCACAAATTTCAAAATTCCTTTTTTCTCTTTTAAATTGAACATAGGTTTTAGAGCTCAAAATTTTATAGGAAGAACAATTTTATGGTTGTCATTCATGCACTGAAATAATTTTCTATATTGTGAAATGCCTTCATGACATTTCAAATTATACAGCACACTGCACATATACCAAAATTGGTTTTAATTTTATTATTTTGCTATACCAAAAACAAGTCTAAGAATAAATTGAATAAAACCCTGTCTTGCAGAATGCTACTAAAAGACTTTGCATGAAGAATGTGCTGATTTGTATTTTATGATAATAGAAAAGCTCTGTGAAAGGGATTTACACTTAGGGACACATAATCCTCTTGGTACTCAGGTCTTACATTATGATGTCATGACTCCATAGTAATGAATATGAATTAGAGTAAATGACTTGGGACACAGGATTAGAGTCCCAGTACTTACACTTTTACTCAAGGAAAGATGCTTATGTTTCTGAGTTAAAAGTTCCATTTTCTACCTGACAAATGAGCTACAGTGATGTATGTCCAGGTTTCAACTTTATGAATCTATTCTGGTTGCTATATATCTGCTTCTGAAAAGACATCTTGACAGATCTCACTTTAAAAAATTGCAGGATGGCTTTTAAAATAGCATTCTACAAGCCAAAAAGGCAGTGAGTATTAATTTTGTATATATTCATGTGTCTTGACATAAATACATATCCTACAAGTAAGAAAAAAACAATGGTAATGTAGGATGAGCTAATGTGGAAATATTTTTTAAATGTAAAATAAGGTTGTCTAAAAAAAATCAAGTCATCCATCACAAATAATCTGCTAAAGAATACTGTTGCTCATTAAATGAAATATTCTGTGTTATAATAATCTGTTTAGGTCTTTCCACCTGTTCTTCACTGCAGTTATAATTGCCTGTATGAATACTTCATATTGTGCAGTTCTTAACCAGTAGATGCAAAAATCCATTATAATGTATTGGGGTCAAATTGCTATATTTTACATTTATAGCAACTTCAGAACATCTAAGGTTTTTAACTCTGAATTCTTAGAAGCTCAAATACTGTCATTTGTTATTGGAAATATAATGTTTCTTGTGATGAAAGTATTTCTTATTCATACTGATGCCTTGGGTTTTAGTTACTAAAGTCTAGCCTTGCAAAGAATAATGCATTTGAACATGAAAAATAAAAGCTTCTTCTTTCTAAACTGGCCTTTGTAAATATATTTCATTCACACCTGGGAAATTTTGAATGCAGGAAAGGTGATCTCAGTAATTATCTCCAACCTTTTTTTTTTTCCCCACAGATTGTGTCAACATGTTGGCACCCTTTAGCTACTCGGGTAGTTTGAATCCAACCTTTTATCAAAACCTCCCCATCTAACACTCAAGAACGCTCTATCATTTGTATGCCAGTCATTTCTGACAGAAGTGTAGCTGGTTTTTACTGTTATTGTTTTCTTTCTTGGCAATAAAGATTTTCTAATGTTAAAAAGTGTTTCTACCACAATGGAAACCATAGCAGGTATGGGAGCGGTTGTTGGCCTGGAGGATTAACTTTGTTAGCAATATCTGATACCACTTACATGATTCAGAATAAGTGCAATATTCTTTACAATCTAGTTTTTCCATTGGATTAAGAAAACAAATCAACAAGGGGCAGACTAAATTATTTCTCCACCTATTGTATTGTTTCAGTTTCTGAAATTTTAAAACTACTGCAGAATTGTACAACTTGCATGAACTTATTCAACTGTAACTAAAAAAAAAAAAAAGGCCAAGTCTAAGAATATCAGTTGCATCTTTCAGTAGTACCAAAGCACCATAAAACTGGTACAATGAGCAGTTAACATCAGAATTAGCTTAGAAAATTTTAAGTATGACCAACTGTTTGATGTTCAGAGTTGTTTAGCACATGTCCTCCATATGTGCATGAATATCAGAGGAAATAAACAAGAATGCAAAGCATATGTAAGAGCTTTCATGGGACCACAGAACTTAACACAAGGAATTCTGCCAGGTCAGATTTAACCATAGGGTCAACAGCTAAAATTGCTGATTTGGAGTTTGAGATAAGCAAAACCAGTTTTCCTAGGGCAACCTTACATCAATTATAAGATATTTTTAAAATATTGTTACATGAAGCATTACTGTTGAAACTCTATTGTCTTGTTGGTTTATAATGACCAGCAACAAGATAAATTCCATGCACAGTGGACTTAATTTGAAATCCCCTGCAACGTTGTAGGCCCACCTACGACCCTGTTACATTAAGTTTCAGGCATAAATAACAGCAGAGAAGAACATAAATGTCTTCTGACAGCTGAAGATTTACGAACCCATTCCCCCCTGTTAAGCGACTACTGGGGTGTGCAATATCACACAGACCACTTGTTATGATGAGGGTATTGCTGATTCACATTGACAGCTTGGGCCTACCTTAAAGATTGCCATTCTCTGGTTGTGGGTTCATGAACTATCAAGGGAAATTCTTCAGCTCCACCTCTCAGCATGGAAACCTGTAAGCAGAGACCAGAAGGAAGTTCATGACATATCCACCAGAGTTCGTATGGGCATTGGTAATTCTAAACTTGTATCAATTGCAAGCATCAATGATTCATAGCCAACCAAATTGCGGTCAGAACAACTGCAGGAAATTTATATGCTGTACTTCTGTGGGAGGGCTAAAACAGCCCTTTGCAATGCCCTTGGCAGTTCTGAAGGTAGATGTGGCAGGGGTATATGGAGAAGCAATCATTTTCCACAGCAGGCCAGCACAGAATTGTCCCGCTGAGCTGAGTAACCAGCTGGCTCTAGTGGCTTCTTCATGCATGCACACACACTCATCTGACATTTTCTCATCTGGACAATTCAATAACCCAACAGAAACTGGAAATATTGTTATCCGCTCTGCTCAACATCCTTTTTTAGTTTTGCCTTATCTTAGTGTATTTTTTTGTCTTTACCACCTTCTGGGTGCAAGGGAAGTCAGAGTGTAGATGGCTTGACTATCTTAGGTTTCCATGTCTCCTACAGCAGAGAGGAGATTGGACGGGAAGAGAAGAGCAGCCCTTCCTTTATCACCAGAAAAATATGTGGAGAGATGAAAAATCTTAAAGATCTATGGAGACACAATGATCTGCTCTGTTGCTTGTACAACAGCCTCTCCACATCCCTCTGACTCTCAGGAGCAAAGATTCCTGTAAGGAGTGCAGACATAGACTCTTTTGTTGACCATTTCCAGGGATGACTGATTGAAAAAGAACTGTGAATAAGATGATTCACCATCTGATGAATATCTCTTATGCTTTCCTTCTCACTGTGACATAGAGGCCACAGCTGCAGGGTCTGCACAAGAAGGTTGAGCTGCCAAAGATATTCCAGTAAAGAGAGGATTTAATGAGGCTGGGTTATGTAATGTGAAGGAGAAGATTGCCAAAGAAAGATGACTGAGATACCCTGTGGAAATGTCAGAAGAGGGAGTCAAGGGTTCCTGCCAGAGCAGTGGGAAAGGCCATTGAGTGTTACAATCTATCATGCTAGAGAAGGGGAGAACCTATGTTCACCACATCTATGAAACACAGCCTGGTACAGATTCCCTTGGGAACTTTAATTCCTCTCTTATGCTCAGCATCCAGCACCAACCTTGAACAAACCGGTTCTAGTTGGCTGACACCCATGAACTGGGATTCTGGAATTCGAGTCAAGTTATGTCGGTGTCCTCCTGATCCATCCCGAAGTTACATATTGATACTGGAAAGCCAAACACTTAGCAGAACGGGCTTTTGGTACCAGAGTAGAATAAATCATTGATAGGGCCCAGGATTCTGGTCAGTCTATGGGGAAAGCCAAGCTTGTCTTGTAGTACCCACCCCCTTATCAGGATGCAAGTGTTGTGGATGGGTGTTGTGACTATTTTCTTCCCTTTAAATGAACCCAACTGCATACCAGCATTCAGGAGCTGATAGATTATGGACAGTGGCTCAACAAATGGTGGCCCAGCAACTGTGGTTTTCTTTGCCACTGGGAACAGCTTTTCCATAAACTAGAAATAGCTTTGTTCTCTTTTCACACCTGCCAGAAGAATGTCAGAAATCCTACAGATCTTTCAGACTATTCTTAACATGGTATAACAAGAATGATAATTTCCTTGAGACATTTTCACTTCTCTGAAAATGAAGACTGAAGCACTTCTGGTTTTTGTGGTTTGTTTTTGGTGAGGCTCTTTTTGAGGGGGGAGAGGTAATAGGAAAAAGAAAAGAGATAAGTAGAAATGAAATAGCAATAAATTAAAACAGAATATAGAAAACAGAATGAAAGATGGAATTATATATATATATATTATAAATATATATGAGTTGGAAACAGGTTTTCTTAATGTTTTTGCTTCACCAAAAAGCCATTTATTAAAAGATAGTTTTTTTTTGTTTTTTCCTATGGACACATGCTGATAGACTAGACCAAGCAGCTGTAGTTTCAACATTTGAGAGGAAAAAAAAAGCAAAAAAAAGCAGCAAAGTTTATGACCCTAACCTCATTTTCTGTTCTAATAGCCAAACTCAGTCTTACTAAATAGTCTCTTTACTTTTACTTACACATAATCTCTCAGTGAGTTCATTGTTGTCTAAGTTATGCTCTTTGACTCGGAATTCCACATAATTACAAGATTTTGTAGGAATGAAGATATCATAAACAGGAAGAATTGTCTAGAGAATCCTCTAGAGAATATTTGTAAGAGAAGCAGGTAAATTATTTCAGTGTTATGTGGATGATAACAGTAGCAAAAAAAAAGTAGACAGGATGAAACAAGAAATGAGTGTAAAAGGATAATACAAGGAAGCAAGTTAGTTTTCAACTTTAGAAAGATGAAGGAGGAAGATAATAGGAAAAGAGAAGAGACAGTGCAGAAATTGTGATTGAAGAGATGTGTGGATTGCAATTAGTGAATGGTAATTAAAGTGGCAAAAGACTGCCTGTATGTATTTAACACAGTCATGAAAAATATGCAAAATTTTGGAGGGGTTGAAGTATAGCTAAGGGTAATTGAGAACATGTAATGTAATTTGTCAAACAAGGACAGAAAGGAAAAGATGCAAAATATCCATGTGAAAAATCCTTTGGTGTAAAAGAGTTAACCAATGGCTCTTCTACTATAACTCCCGGCAGGCTGCTCCAGGAAAAAGCTGGCACAATATGACCACAATTTCCAAGGAAAGCCTGAAGCCTTATTCAGCCAGACCTATTCATTAATCATTACAAATAAGTTCCTGTAAATAATATAATTTTTCCCTTACTTTTTTGGAAAGTAGAACAGCTCAGAGCAAAAAAATGCACAAGCTGCATAAAAAAATGCTGAAGTTAATATTTGGAGTTAGCTGTTGGATTTTTTTGTTTGTTTGTTTTGTTTTGTTTTGTTTGTTTGTGTTTTGTTTGCTCAGGGACTTTTTTAGGGGTTGGGTTTTTTTTGGGTTTTTTTGGGGTTTTTTTGGGGTTTTTTTATTTGGTTGTTATTTGTTTGTTTTTCACAGGAGTTGCAGTTATAATCTTGTCTTGGGGTGCCAGTGAAAATTTATCTAGAAAAACACTAGTTGGAAAAAACCTTTGATTACATAAATACTCCAATTTTTAACACTGTTAATTTATAATATTAAATTAATTAAATTATAGTATTAACAGGATGTTGCCATCAGAGAATCATAGAATCATAGAACCATGGAATATGCTGAATTAGAAGGGACCAATCAGGATCATCAAGTCCCACTCCTGGCCCTGTGCAGGACAGACTCAGAATAACACCATGTGCCTGAGTAAGCTGTCCAAACACTTCTTTGAGCTCTGAAAAAACTTTTCCTAATACCTAACTTAAACCTCCTTAAATATCTCTAATATTTTTTTCTTTTTTTTTCTTTTCTTGTTTTTTTTTTTTTTTAAGTCAAAACTACATGATAAAAAAAGGTTAAATGCTCCAATTCAGTTTTGCTTCTAGATCACAAGTTCCATCTTTTTTTCTTTTTTCTTTTTTTTTTTCTATAATGAAAAATTCTCCCCACTTTAGATGTTTTCTTCTGGTACAAAGAGCACTTGAAGAAAGCTCAGGGCTACTAAAATAACAAGGACAATCAACAAATACCTAACATCTGATATTTTGCTTCCTGTCCTTTGATAAGGTTTCACATGCATTAGCTGTGCTGCAATGGAGATCAATGCCACCTCTGTTGCAGTTCTGAAGCCACTGACATTATACTGGAATGTGTGATCTATCAGATCTATTTTGGCTGAAGAAATAGAAGATCTGGAGGGCAAACAAGAATTTAAGGTTTTTTATCCTTTTTTTTCAGAAAGATAAAAACCTTTTGACATCAATGTTAAGTGTGCAGGATACTCACTGCAACCTGATGGAAGGTCTTATCAGCGTCCTCTGTTAGCATTCCCCCCTCTATGGGCTCCAAAGTCAATACAATTCTCTGTCAATCTCAGTCCTTTTGAGATCCTCAGACCCGTTGTGAAAGTTCTGTAGTTGTATGATCCTCCTTTGTTTTTTTAATACAGAAAAATGAATTTTTCATTCCTTTCTTGTCCAACTACGCACAGAATGTTCATTTAGCATGTGTAATTATATAGTACAGACATGCACTATGACTTAAAGAAGAATAAATTATCAAAACTCAAGACAGAACAATTTATCTTTAGGTAAATACTCAGAAAAGGTAAAAAATAGAGTTAAAATAGTTTAAATGCTCACAGGATTTAGAAAAACAAACAAACAAAAAACCTTTAATGAAAAAAGTGTGAAATAGAACTCTATTTTATTCTGTCTCAGTGTATCCCTTTGTATTATCATGAGTATTTACAAGTCCCTCTGTTGTGGAAGGCCTGTAAGGAAACATCAATTTTAAAACCACTTCAGCAGCTAATTTTATATGCTTGCCTAAGGATTTAAAGACTGCTTTATAACATGAAGTAGGGTATAGATCTAAAATAATAAAGAAATATTTCTCAACTAACAAATGAAAAGTTGACAAAATATTAATACAAACTTGTGTTATTATTTATATTTATAACCAGTGCTATTAGTTCTGCATTTTTGTTGACTCAGTAAAAATAGCTGATACTTTCACAATTATATCTGATGAATTGATATTCACGATTCTGTTTACAGTATCAGAACTACAGTTTATGTACTCCAGCACTTAATTCCATGGGTAACACTATCTGTAAATATGAGCCACTAAGCTCCAAAATTATTCTACAGATTTTTTTTTCCATTGTAATTCTAACACCAACAAATGTGCATGTACAAGGACAATGCCATTTATCAAAAATGCAAGCAGATATTGTCTTGCACAAAAATTTGTGTATGTTGATGCACTATAATAAAGACTGTCAAGAAATATAGTAAAATTTATCCTTAAACTATCGAGTCACAGGTTGTCATTAACCAGTTTTCCATGCAAAGAAATAAATCCTTTACATTATGTTCACCCCATTAAAACATTACTGCTTTAGTAGGTAACAACTCTGAAAACTAGTAGAATGGAACTAATTTCATTTCTTCATTTCTGGATTGCCTATTATTTATTCTTGATCTTGACAATTCATATTGTGTTATCATATTAAAATATTTAACTGTGAGTGTCCATAAGTTATTACACAAAACCATGAGTATAATCATTCAATCAAAAATGCCAAGGATGAGTTTCACTGAATTGTTTATAATCCATAATATATTCAGCATGAACCTAAAATT
Source organism: Toxostoma redivivum (assembly GCA_013397375.1). Classification (NCBI taxonomy): domain Eukaryota; kingdom Metazoa; phylum Chordata; class Aves; order Passeriformes; family Mimidae; genus Toxostoma; species Toxostoma redivivum. The sequence goes on along the minus strand of VXBI01002033.1, from coordinate 415,244 downwards.
TCATAGTGTTTGATTGTTGATGACACAGTTTCTCCTGCTGTTATTTAAATTTTGCTTTATGATTAGTTCCATCATTATCAGCATTCATCTCAAATTTTGGCTGTAAATAAGTGAATTAAATGAAGACTAGATCATGACTCAAGTTTCCTATGGATACAAAGTTAAGATCTATAAACACCTGAATGCTCTGAAGCAAATTTAGGACAGCTATAATTATTTGTCCAGTTTGTCTTTAGTCAATTCTTTCATCTTTAAATAAATACAACAAAAAAATTTAAGGAATTATATGTACTTACACAATAGTATATATGTTGGGGGTTTTTTTTATTGTTATTTAAAGAATTATATAGATTCCTTGTCTTTAAAGCCACTTTCTTTCAACTTGTATTCCAAATACTATTCATCTCTTTCAAGTGCAAAATGCCCTTCCTACTGGACAATATGTAATTGCAGTAATAATTGAATGCAAAATGCTGTTCATATTTATAGTTAAAAAATTGACTAAATTTAAATAGACATTTTTTGGTATGCAGCTGCATCCAGAAATATAAAGCAGTTCTCAGTATAAATCTTGAAAAGAATGAATACTGTCACAGCTGGGATTAAATTAGAACACTGCTTAATAAAACATCAGTGATGTTGTTACAGCTGCCCCAAAATGGCACCATCCAGTGAAGCTCCCTTCCAAAAAAATTTATTTGCTGCTTTTAAGTACAATCTCTCACTCTCAGCTTTCTTCCTCCTGCAAAAACAACATGTAAAATATCAAGAAATGAGAATTAAAGACTACCGTGAATTTCATGTTTCTGCTTAATTGCAATTCCAAATTCTCTAATAACTATATATCTCGATTTTTTTTTCTTGTTTGTTTTCATGCAGTAGAAATAAAACTACCCACAGTACTGAATATCAAATGCAATAACAACTCCAAATAAATTTAAATAGTGTAGAGTGGGTGGCAAGTACCAATCATTTTTTCCCATAGCCAAAGATCAATTTGCTGCTCAGGAAACATTTTGCATACTGTGAGATTCACAGTTTAAGTTCTTTTACTTTCCACAATATGAGGACAAGCTTCCTTCTTGTACTCCCTGTTTGTTTTGGGCTGTTTTTATGAGGTATAATTCATTTGTAATACTCTTGGAAAAGTATCTCGAATGCGCTTTGAGTTGATTTCTCATTCATTACAAACTACATGTACAGCACTAAATTAGTGTTTGTCTATTAACTAGAATATGTTTCATATAGATTATGGAAAGTTATTTTTAAATCTATTGCTCTCTGTCAGTCTGGATCAGATGGGATTTATTTGATTTAGAAGCACAAAGGTAGTTTGGAGTTTTGTTTGGGGGGGAGTAAATTCTTAGTAGTTGTGATTTTTATTTAAAAAAATGCAACCAACAAATAAAAACAAAACAAAACAAAAACCACTAGAAACAGGCAAAGAAAAAATTCTCTCCAATAAAGGCAGCATTTGTCTATCAGTGCTTTATAAGGACCACATGATAATTCATACCTTCAGGCTACTTTCAGAATTAAATAAGTATGTTAAGAGAGATGCATTGGATGAGGTATTTGAAAGCCAAAACGCTGCAGCAGATTAAATGTAAATAATAATATTTCCAATTTAAAAAAAAAATCCAAATTTAATTTTAATTTTTTTTCTTTCCTCGTTGAACAAGAAATATATATTTTTGGTTCAGTTTTTAAATACTTAAAAATTAAAAAAAAAGTGAATGCAGAATCCATTAGTTGTAGTTTCTTTCAAATCCATAGGCACTGTGATAACTTTTAAAAAATAACAGTAATTATAGCAAAACTGGTCACAGGTGCATTTACAGCCTATTGTCCAAATAAAAAAGCAAATGCCAATTACAGAGAAATATGCAACCTGATTTTTCAATACCTGAGTGTGCTACACTGCAAGAGTTCCATTAATGAAAATACATTAGCTAATAATAATTTAAATGCTCACAGAAATGAAGACTAAATTGTATTAAATGCAAGTTAAATGATATTATTCTCATTTTGTGAGGTTATACATTTTAAAGTGTACTAGCATACACTGAACATTTGCTAAGCTACTATTAGTGCAAATTTCAACCTTTTTGCAAGTAAAGTCAAATTCTTGATTGCTAGAAGTAATAGCTAAATTTAATACTCACATTTGATGGCATCATTTGATAGCATGGTTTACTACACCTTTAGCATACTACTAATCCCCACAATTAAATGTCATTTGTCACCTTGGTCTAGCATAGTTTAAGAAGGATTTTAGGAAGAAAGAAAAAAACATACAATTATTTAACTGTCACCCTTGCATTCAATAGCGGGACAAATGAGCAATTGTAAGTATATAAAATGTGAGGGTGTGTAATGAACAGCAGTTGTCAGAAATATTGTAAATAACTTGTTTTTATATTAAAGCTATATGGCATTTTTTCCTCACCTTTCATCCATACTCTGCGCCCAAACCTTTCCTTAAACTTCACTGAGAAATGCAAAAGACACATACACATAAAAATATGTATGTATATGTGTCAGTGCACGGGCATGTGCACATACAATCCACACACACAGAGCTCCAAATCTGCCTTTTTAGCATTTTATGCGTACCATTGTGCACCAATGTACCTAAACCTGTTATACTTCAGGCTGTGTGCCACCAAGCTTAACATCACCTTTTATGACTATATTAGGATAGGACATGACAGATAGACATTTTAAACAATAATTTCAAGGCTTCATTGCTTCAGCATGATATGGTTTCATTTGCAGCCTCAATATTACTCTTTTATCTCATGTTTTTTTATCATTCTCATAGAGAAGTTCTATGATAGCATTTTTGAAACCTTTCATTCCAGACCATTCCCCCCAACAGTTTACATTCCCTCTCTAAAGGCCAGGTCTCCTTCTGAGAAATAATTTATTTCTTTTACTCAAAATAGACTTCTTAATATTGCCAATATTCCCACTTGGAGTGGCCAGGGAGTAGGAAAATGGAACTATTTCACTGAGTCTCCAAGTGTCTAATAATTAATTAGAAACATCATGAAAAATGTTAGGGCTAATGAAGCTTTACAGGAAAGGTGAAATGAAGATGCAAAAAAGAGAAAGAAATTGCAAATTACAGAATCCATCATTGCTGGTTTTACCCTGAAAACATAAGGCAGAGTGAGTTCAAGTTGAAGTAAGAAAATTATGATGGCTGAAGGTGAAAGAGTGGCTAGCATTGCAAGAGTCAAGTGAACTCTTAAATATGGGAATGAACTGAAAACCTTAAAAAGCATTTTAAAAAGGTTACTTATGAGATGGAGAAAAACCTGATTCAAATTGAACCATCTCATACTGCTCTTGATTTTTTTCTTTCTGTTCTCATTCTGTTATCATCTTTTCTTGCTGTGATCACAACAGAAGCTAATGGAAGAAAATGTGTCCTATCCATCAGATAATAAGTATATATCAATCCCAAACAGATTATATGGCACAGAATAGAGAGAGTTACAGTCAAGTGGTGTTTAGAAATTTAATGAAAAAATGGAAGCATGATTTTCCTTGTAAGAGGGAAAGTATTGCATTTGAGAAACAATAAAGTCAATTGCATTAATTGCAATATAAGCATAATAATAAGCTTCAGTTTTAACACTGTGTATAAATTGTCCATCTGAAATTATCATACTCAGCTAAATACCAAAAAAGTAAAAAAAAATTGAAAATATTAGAAAAAAAATGTGTGTAGAATTTCTATAATTGTCTCATGATGTAAGAGCAAAAATTCAGGAAGAAAGAGAAAAAAAAAAGATAAAAAAGATCATCACTAAAGAAAATTATTTCTTTGACATAATAGCAAAACAACTTTTTTCTAAAATGTTCAGTATAACATAGTCATCAACCATGAAATAAGCTGATCTTATAAGGCATGACATGGCCTAAAAAAGAAACCAAAGCCCCCCAAAACTTTTATAATTAAAAAAACATGACACATATTTTAGGAAATATCCTCTTAAGATTTGAAGAATTATATAATTCTACATATCGAGGAGGACAAAAATATTAACTTCCGGATATTCTAGTTAATGTTATCTCCTCAGTTGCAGACATTCATTAACCTCAAAGAAGACAAATACAGAAAGATTCTTAAATTATCCTATTTTCACCCAGAGTAGATGTACATTTTATATTCGAGAAATCCTCTTGGATTCATATGTAGTATGAAATATGTATATGGCTGCATCTTCTCTATTAAACTATCACAGAAGCACTTTTGCATTTTCTTTCTCCTACATAGTCTCTCCCTCTGATTAGTAATTATTTTCAAATTAAAAAAAAATCTAAATTAGAACAAGTTATCAGTTTTATTATTATTAGTTATAGGTATGTTGTTATTATAACAAGTTTTGGTTATAGGCTTGAAGAAAATTAAGAATAACTAAAAAATTTAGTCCAGCTGATTTCTGAGCTTTCGTCACACTTCCATTTTTTTAAGTCCACCTAAATAATTGTATTTAAAATTAACTGTAAATTAAAAGATAAAAGAAAAGCTATACAAAAGAGGGACTGATTAAAAACATATCTGGTTTCTGAAGGTCATATTTTCCAGCCATAGGGAATTTCCAGGGAATCAATGGAAGCCTGCTCTAGAAGTCGTTTAAATGTTAATCTGAGCAGGACTTGTAGAGCACCTGTGAAGCATGCAAAGATTATGTCAAAAACAGCTATCCAATTATATCATTTTATTAATTTGTAATGGAAGACATGACTCCCCTTTATAAGAAAACTATCTGCACCAAAACTGGGGCTGAACTACAGACATTTTGCACTAATAGGTCTAGTCAAACCCTGAGGTATTACTCATGTGAGTTGCTGTTCAGCAGGAAACCAGATCTTGGTAAGAGTTTTCTTTTAGAAACACAAAATCAGAAATTATTTGCATCACAACTTTTACCCTTTCAACTACAGACTTTCAGGGAAATACTACCTGTGCCTAGATCTACTGCATGTCTGAGCTCACTGCATGACAGAAAGGTGAATCAGGCAGGAGTTCTCAAAAGCTATTATAGTTCCCACCTACAGTTTCAACCCAGATTAGTCATGGAAACCAAAGTGGTACAGGTGAGAGGAAAGCTATTTAATAGCTATGTTAAATTTAAATGCATGGTGACAGGTCAGCTGCCCTAGGATGGTGTATACTTCTCAGATGTGGTAAGATTGTATTATTAGTTGAAGTCTACAAAGAGAAATGAGAAATTTTACTCTATTCTCATTTATATTGCAAGCCACTGAATGTTCTCAATCTCTAAAAAATATTATAAAATAGAATCACAGAATGGTTTGTATAGGAAGGGACATTTAAAATCACCTACTCCAACCCCTTTGGCATGGAAGGGAACAACTTTGACACGATCAGGCTGCTCAAAGCCCCATTCAATCTGATCTTGAACATTTCAAACCCTGAGAGTTTCTCTGGGCAACTTGTTCCAGTGCCTCACTACATTCATGTTAAAATTTCTTTCCATATAGCCAATAAAAATATAATCTAAATATGCCTTCTTTCAGTTTGAAACCATTAACCTTGTCTTGTCACTACAGGCCCTGGTAAAAGGTCTTTCTCTGTCTTTCTTGTAAACTCCTTTTATATAGTGAAAAAGTCATAATTTCCCCAGAGCCTTCCTGTCTCCTGACTGAAACCCATCTCTCTCAGCATGTCCTCACAGGAGAGGTGTTCCAGCAGTCTGATCATTATCGTGTCATCCTCTGGACGTGTTCTAACACCGTGGTATCCTACTTGTTGCCACACTTCTTTTTATGCAGCCCGGGACACGGGTGGCTTTCTGGACTGCAAGCACACATTGCCAGATCAATTCAAATTTTTCATCCATCAGTATTCCAAAGGCCATTTCCACAGGGCTGTTCCAAACAAGTATAATTTGTGCTGATATTGTGAATTGCCCCAGTCCAGGTGCAGGATTTTGCACTTGGTCTTGTTGAACTTCATAAAACTCCCTTGGCCCACTTTTCAAACAGGTTAATGTCTTCCCAAAATGGCATGACTTTCCTTCTAGCATGTCAGTTTCCCTCTAGTCAGTCAACTTGGTTTTATCTTGATACTGAGGTGATAAACACTCAATCCCACTATGCCACTGGGATATGAAGGTATTAAATAGTTTAGCCCCCAATAGAGACTCACATGTTACTGGATTCCACTTGGTCATTGAGCTGTTCACTGTAAGTCTTTGGATATGGCCATCCAGCCAATTCCTTATCAATCTAACAGTCCATCTATCAAGACCACACCTCTCCAATTTAGTTTCAAGAATGCTGGAAGGGTCTATATCAAAGACCTTTCAGATTGGGTAGGTGTCAGCTGTAGCTCTTTCTTTTTTTATTGCTATTACTCTATCACAGAAGACTGGAACAGGCATAATTTACCCTTGGTGAAGTTATCTTTCATCATCTCCCTGTTTTCCACATGTCCTCCACCAAAATTATTTCTTATCAGTGCAACTAATGGTGGCAGAATATAGCTTTCCTTTTGTCACATACAGTCAATACAGAAATTACTGAAAATAATCACAGAATATGCTGAGTTGAAAGGGACCCACAAGCATCATCAAATCCAACTCCCAGCCCTTTTCACAGAATCATCCCAAAGAGTCATATCATGTGCCTCAGAACATTGTCCAAGTGCTTCTTGAACTCTGTCAGGCTTGTGCTGGGACCACTTCCCTGAGGAGCATGTTCCAGCACATAGCCACCAACTGGGTGAAGAACCTTTTCCTGATATCCAACCTAAACCTCCCCTGACACAATTTCAGGCCATTTCCTCAAGTCCTGCCCCTGGTCAACACAGAGAAGAGATCAATGCCTGCCTCATCCTCTCACAAGGAAACTGAAGATTGCAATGAGGTCTCCAGTCAGTCTCCTCCAAGCTGAACAGACCAAATGTTGGTAAAAATAAGGTTTTGACATAAAGCATACAGGAATGTCTAATTTTTTTTTTTTTTTAATTTACACAAAGTAAGGAGTGCAGAATTAAGGAGTTTTTAATCTTACTGTTTAAATATTTCTATCTGTTAATGTTGCTAGAGTTTGTAAATTTTTCTCTTTGGAAATAATTCAATAATTCCTTTTCTCAGTGTTGTTAGGGATATTTTTTAAAATTATAGAATGTAGGAGTTTGTTGGACATTTTTGATGTACATACACAGAGAAATGTTCATAAGCTGTTAGTATTATCAGAAAACCTGCATAGAAATTTAGATGATTAAAAAAATATATTCCAGCTCATAGTGACTCAGGTAAGGAGAGAATAATCACCATGAAAAGTGATTTTGTTTTGTATTGTGTTTAATAGAAATAATCAATATTTGCTTTAACTATTTTTCTTTCTATTCAGAAGTTTTAACAAAAACACCCACAAAAGTCCAAGATTTCCTGCATGTCTATGTGCATTTGTGCTGTACCATTATATAGCTAAACATTACAAGACAGAGAGATTTCAGACAGAATCAACATATACCATATATCAGATACAGAATAAAGTGCTATTCCTGAGCAATGAAGACTCAGACTTGCAGTGATGGTGATGCTGAATGTTGCTTGAACTTCTTATTATATATTCAATGTACATTTTGTGTAGAGTATCTAGGTGGTGATAAGAACCAACACATTTTTTTCTCAGTAGTCAGGTAAGATGAAAAGTCTATGCCTGTGATGGAAGATGTTTTTTGGGAGTCCATATGGTCTGGTTCAGTTCACACATTTCAAACTTAATTTTATTTTACTCTAATGAGTCAACAGACTGATAATTGCAGGAACACTTTAAAGCACTTATGAGGAATTACATTGGTTCTGCAAAAGCTCTCAAAAGATTTTTACCTATGCAAGGTGAAAGGCTCAGGCTGTCATGAATATATTCAGTCCTCAACAGTTACATCTGTTCCATTACAATAGTGACGTAGGTATCTCTTGAGGAAATTCAGGGAGAGTAATGGAACCCTCCTACTGGGAAAGGAGTCCCCAGGAGGCATCTTTTAGATGTTAGTCTTCATATTTAGTGTTTGCAATGTGATTTCACGTTTTGTTTTTAGGTTTTCTACTAGAGGATTTGGGGTTTTAGGAAGCCTAGTCAGCTCGAATGACCTGCATCCACACATGATGTACAGTTCATTTGTGAAATATATTAAACTTTCTTTACATTAGTCATCGTACTCTAGGATTGTCTTTGTTTAGTTTGATTTTCCAGCCAACGCCTAAAACTTAAAAAGGTATAAGGCAAAAGGCCTGGGCCAGGTTAAGTACCTTAAACAAAACAAAACAAACAAAAAACTAAAACCAAAACAAAAACAACAAAAAAAAACAAACAAAAAAGAAATCACAACTTTTTTTCCAAATTATCTCTTCCAAAATATGTTTACACAAAACACACTAACTTTCTCCAATTAATTTTTCAAACTATCAATAACTAAACCAGTCTCCAATTAATCCCATCAACTCACAAAAAAAGTTCTTATAAAAAAAGACCTCTGTAAGTCTGCCCTCCCCCAAGTATAACCAACACAAGGATGCATAAATTACTCAGTCTATCTGCTTGAATAATCTCTAGCAGAATACTAATTATTTTTTTGTCTTCCGCATGCCTTTCAGCTATGAGTGGTTCATTATCATTACCTTTTACACAAGCTTGGGTTATGAACCAAAGGCTATTGAATAATGAGCACTTTACCTGGGAAAGAAAAGCTGCCCCTCCATATTAATTTTGCACTCTACTTCTTTCAGTAAGAGTGCTTTAAATAATTCAATTGGGTTTAGTTTCAACCCTTTGATTTTTGATGTTGGCTTCATTATAAGTAGTAACTGCTCTTCAACCCAATATCCTATTTCAGTCACCTGTTTGGTCGTTGGATTCTTTTTCAGGACCTAGTACATGAAATGATATAGAAACATTCATTTTTTGTTGTAATTATTTTTATATCTATTTAAGAGTGATTAAACTTGTCTATAACTTTTGGGTTATTGGACTGGAGGATAAAGAAAGTTGCTGATTGTTTATTTTTGGAAACCAATTTTTATTCTCCCAATAAAAATTACTTCCTGCAGCAGAAGGCTGTGCTGAGAGAACACAGTAGCAAGAATAACTGCTGTAGCAGTTATTTTTGGTATAGTATTTGCCCTACCTCTGTCACCTATCACTTCACTTGCAATGTGAACATAGCTGAGTCTTTAAAATCACATCTGTCCATTAAAGAATGAGTCCTTCAGAACTGTGCTATCTCCTCTGCAGAAACATCTAGAAACCTGAGATATAAAGGACAAATGACAGGTATGCTGCTCTGGAGAAAAATACATGCTCTGACAGTATAAGTAGATAAAAAATATAATTTTTTCCTCTATTGTACCTTTAAATTTATTTACTATTAATTCTCTACTGACTCTGTTTATTAAATAAATAAAAGAAACAAAATGAAAGTTTTTGTTGGAATTGTGCAATGCATAAGATTCTTATGAAGATATATGCAATCGTACTCTGAAGTGTTTGGTGAAGAATTTAACTTAAATAATCAGCTGTAAGATTTACATGGATGCAAATTTCACGTTAATATTGGATAACAGTAACATTGTCTGGTATGGAGGTTTTGCTATTTCCTCACACCGTTGTATTTCCAACACTACTGCTTGTGTCTGTTTATTACTGGAGTGTTTCAAAACAATACATTTTTTAAAATATATATTACTTAAACTGCTGATGTTATCATCTGTATATTCAATTGCAACCCTAGGCATGATGGTGTTTCATTGCTAGTGGAGACCTCACGAGTTTCATTTAAAAATCTATTTGAAAACTTAAATGTCAATGTGTATATAAACAATTGGTAGGTAATTGACACCTTTATGCTCAATAGCTCTTTAGTGTGGAAGATGACAAGATTATGTGGAAGATTATATTTTTTCTCATTTTGTTGCTATTAAAATGACAAAAAATGGGTCTTGTTCTTTGTAACCTTAACTCCATTATAGAAAATAATATTACCAAAAATTATTCATCATTCCAATCAGTTGTACAGAATCATTCAAAACTTTTTGTGTATAAAGTGATATTGTCCAAATGCTGAGGCTTTTTGTAACATTTTCTTTGTGAAGAATTCTTTACTTTAATAGGATATTGACATGCAATTCTTCATGGTGACCTTATTTTTTTTAATGCCATATCCATGGAAAAATCAGGCAGAAACATAGTGCTAAACCGAAGAAAAAGATACAAGCAAGTCTACCAGCACCTAATCAAAATTACAGTATCTATCTCATTTTCTTGCTGAGTCATAAATTTACCAGACTAAGGCCTTTTTTGTTTCTTTTTTTAAGAGGTGTTCCTTCATTTTTTGATCTCAGAGTTTCTGTACTTAACAAAACTACTTAGCCAGTGATCATAAGATAAGGTTGGTCTCATTTAGACACTTGGAATTCATCTATCTGAAATAAATAGAAAACAGAATGCCTTATACCTAAGTACATAGTATGTAGCTTCATGAGCTGAAGTGGCCTCAGATATAGGAAAGAATTTGAGGAGGAGTTTTATATTTCAGATAAGAGTCCTAATCATTGAATTATCAGCAAATGAGGAGCATTCTTCCACTATTACCAACATAATGGTAATATGTTGGCGTTCACTTTGCTGTTTTTTTAAATCTGCCTGCCTACCAACTATCCAACTTAGAACTCTGATGCTCACCCTGTAAGAAGTCAAGAATCATGACTTTTTCAATTTCTTCAACAGTGAATAAAGATGCAAATTATTAATTTATTATTTCTGGTATTACATTATTATTTCAGGAAGCTTCCTTTTTCACGTATCTCTGCAGGTTTCCTGCCTCTGCTGCCTTTGGGAAAGAATTTAATAATGGCTTTTATGCCTTTTGAAAGTTGTTCTCCAACTCTATATTTGGACTGCCTTTTATATTTAACCTGCTTGAATTTGTTGCTCCTTTAATTTTCTTCACTTGCACACAATTTCACTTTCCTGAATGAAGTCTTCTTGAGTTAAATATTTCCTATGACTCAGCAATTCAATCATGCCAACTTTCTTTTGCATTTTTTTAATTCTCTAGGCTATTTTTATGCAGTTCCTCTCTTTGAATTTGCACATAAATTCTTGGATTTCTTGGCTCTTGTTGCTTCTACAAGGATATTAGATGCAAGCACATTGTAATTTCTATGCTAGATAGGTTTTTGATGGCAACATTTCAAATAGTTTCCAACTCTGTTAAGTTAATAATTTCCTCAATTTTTAAAAATGTTTTCTAACTAGGTGCTTTGTTTTTATTTATCCTGATACATGTACACATCAGGAGTGCAAAAGTACTGCATGAAAAAGTTAATGGTCATTAACTACTCTCAAATACTACTATGCAAAATTCTACTATCCTCAATTTATACAATGAAAATGTTTTGCATTTTAAATTCCCCCTGAAAGCAATGATAAACCTGATAAACTTACCAACTTAACAGCCTCCCTTCAAAAAGCTCAAATTAAAAAATGTATAAAACACACAAATTTATTGTCTTACCTGCCTATGAGTTTTCAGCTGCTTTCTACAGAAATTTATTACATGCTTTTTGTTTTCAAAATTACTTTTAAAAACATTCACAGAAGAGGAGCATTCTACACTTCTTTCCTTGAAAAAGGAAATCATGATACACGCTTATCATTTTCTCCAGGAGTGAGATTCGGTCACTCTTCCTTGTTCTCAACCCCTGTAATCATAACTGCAGAATTCCAATCCCATCTTGTTCCCTTTGGGACAGAGAGTTCCAGTGTCAAGTATCCTCTGATACTCAAGTATCTGTCATGGTGGGAAAGGATATGTGCAGGGAGAAACAAATGACATTGGAGCACTGGTACAAACTGCCTAAACCTGTGGTGGACAGTTTATTGTTACTGATGCCAGAGAAATCTTTTCTAATGCTGTTTTAAACCGCCACACAATGAGTTAAAGTTGTGACATTCAATATTATTAAGACCACTGACATATTTAAGACTTAGAGGAATGCAAGTAGACCAAGCACAATCAAAACACAAAAGGGGAAAGCTCACTTGCCGCATAGGGAAACAGGAACACCATAAACAATTGATTTTATCCACTAGTGGGATAGGGCAGGAAGCTACAGGAGGAAGTGGAGGACTTATGAAGGAGGCAGTGTTTACTAGGAAGAAGGGAGAATGGACAGAAAAAATTTGGTGGGTTTTTATTTTTGTTTGTTTGTTTGTTTTGTTTTGTTTTTTAGTTTTGACTTTATCACTGGTTTAATCTATTTTTAATGGAAAATAAATTAAATTAATCTTTCCTAAGTTTAGTCCATGTCACCTGTGACATTAATTGGTAAGAGTTTCCCCATGTGTGTATCTCAACCCAGAAAATTTCCATCATATTTTCAGCCCTTTTGCTTTTAAGAAGGAGGAATGAACAAGAGGCAGACAGCCAATATCAAGCCAATCATGAACAGAAAAAAAAAAGACAAAAAGGTAATGGGGTCACAAAATGTTATAGATTAAGTAACATCAAGAGCTGGTTATGTGGATATGCATGTGTCTATTAAATATATTCACATAGCATCTCAGCTTCAAAAATATTCTTAATTTTTGTAGGAAGGTTGTTTCAAGTAGATAACCCAGCTCCGCAACAGCATCAACATGTCCAATTACATTTCTGACCATGAACTAGAAACTGCATTTGTAAGTTTACAGTCCTCACCACACTTTAATCTCTAAGTACATAATTATTTATGCAGTACATTATCACGAGAGGGAAAATCCATGTTTATAGACCTTGATCAGCAGACATGTTATTTGATGTACAGTACATTTCCAAACAAGGATTAAAAAACAAAACAAAACAAAACCCAAACAACTTGTGCTGAGAGTTAAAAAAATCAAATAGCTTTACTTGTAACTATGAGATGTTGAGTAATATAGGGAAAAGAATCTCTTCACTTTAAAACTAAGTAGGGAATAAGGTTGAGCAGTGTCAGATAATTACAACTTTCATATTTGTACGGTTTCTGCTTGTACATCTGCTTAAGACAAATCAACACTCATTTATTCTGGTTTTTTTTTTGTTGCTGTTGTTGCTTGTTTTCTATATTTCTTAGAAATAATAAGTTTGTTATTAAAAGAGAATATTGCATCAAAAACCTGAATTAAACCTCCTGAACACTTTTTCTATTGGTCATGCTGTCAGTCAGCAAAGGTCTTGAAAACCATGGTTAGATCCTACTACCTTTGAATTAAGCTGGGAAACAGTACCCCACAAAAGAATAGAGGCATGTGCATAGGTAGCCATAAATTTTATGAGAAATGGAGAAAATTGTTACTTAATATCAGTCACACCTGGAGACAAGAGAAAATGCATCTGCCTCACTGAATCACGCCCCAAAATAATTCAGACACTGCTTGAGCTTTCCCTCAGTTTTGGAAAATTACATTTTAGCTTACTCATGCTTGCAGTTAAACCATAGGTAAAGACTTATGCACCACTGTAGCATGTTTTTAAAGTTTCTTCTACTATTTGTCAAAAAAATCGTATTTTCTGAGCCAGCAAAGCATCACTGGTCAGAGATGTTTCATTGTTGAAACGACATAACGGCAAATACAGTGTTAAGTAAACTAGGAGTATAAACAAATGAGGGTAGCTGCAAAAGTAACTGAAGTTTGCGTTTCTGGAAAATTCACGGTCATGGTTTGACACTGACTAAACACTGGGCACTCACCAGTATACTTCGCTTAGTCTCTCTTGCCATAGTTGCGTGGAGGAGAGGGAAAAAATAATAATGAAGGGCTCATGAGTTGAGATGAGAACTGGGACAAAAAAACATTCTAAGGGCAGAACAGGTTCAAATTTAAAGGTATAAAGTAAATTTATTATTACCAGAGTCAGAGGAGTATAATGAGAAGTAATACAAGCCTTTAAAACACCTTTTTTTCCCCCCAGCCCCGCACTCTTTCCACCAACAGCTCATGGAGACAGGGCATGGAGGTTTTGGTTAGTTCATCACTCGGTATCTTTATCTGCTTGCTCAGGGAAAGGAGTCTTTTTTTGTTATGCTGTGAAGTCCCTCCCACCAGCAAACAGTCTTCCCAAAACTGTTGCAGCATTGGTCACTCATCCACGGGGTGTAGTCTTCTAAGGATAGGCTGTCTACTTTGGAAGCAAGACCCCTCTCTCTCCATTTCTGGAAGCAGTGGGTCTCTCTCTCTATCCAGGTCTCCCATTGGATAACAGCTTTCTCTAACATTCACCCTCCAGAGTGAGCACTTTTCCCACATGCAGCGAGTGGTTCTCTGCATCCTCCATGAACTTCATGCATTACAGGGTGACAATTTGTTTTACCATAGTCCTCACCACAGCTTGCAGAGGAATCTCAGTTCCGACTCTTGGCACCTCCTCCCTCTCTTTTCCACTGACCTTGGTGTCACCATGTTGTTTTCCCTCACATGTCCTCTCTTCCTCCTCTGACTAGAAGAAAATATGCTGTTTGCACTTACTATTGTCAATGAGTTCCACTAATTCAAAGATTCTTTCAAGATCCTGCAGCACCAAGAATTTGATCTCATCCAGGTTCCACATCAGGCAATCATTTGTCATGCTTCCACTACCAGCCAGGCAGCAGCGGTGGCTGCCACGGAGCGGTGCTGTTTAATGCCTCTCTTCATGCAGGGCAGTGGGAAGGGGAAGCTGCCACCCCTGCCCCTGCCCCTGCCCTTCCACATGCAGCAGGATGGCTGGGGGAGCCCAGGCAGGTAAGGCTCGTGGTGGGTCACTCCAAGATGTCAGCAGCCATGGCAGTGCATTGCTGTGCGCCATGCTGGGGATGGACCCTGGCAGCAGAGGAAAAAACCTCTGCACATGATGTTTTGATTTTCTTCTTAAATATGTCATCACAGAGGCATTACCAATCTCTCTAACTGGGCCAGCAGCATGTCTGTCTTCAGAGCCATCAGAGATTGGCTGTCAGACATGGTGGAAGCTTCTGGCAGCTTCTCACAGAAGCTTACCCTGTGGTCCCCCCCACTACCAAAAACCAGGCTGTGCCGAACTAACATGTTCATAAAACAGATAGCTAAAGATATATGTAAGAAAAAAATCAATGGGGAATTAAGGGAAATGGTGTTCAATGATTTAGCCTTGCACAAATCAAAAGTGGCAGTCAGCATTAACTGAGCTGGGGAAAGAAGGGAGGTTCCATTTCAGACTTCATTTTACTTACAGTTAGCTAATAAGAAGATAAATAAGTAATATAATCTTAATTGTTTTTCTGGCAGTTTTTAATATTAAGTGTTGCACAAAACTATTACACAGATGCCTCAGCACTGAAATCTATTTCAGTACTGTGTATTCAATCACAAAAAACCAAAACCCAAATAAACAGTATAATATTATTTAAACCCACAAACAAAATACCTTCTTTTTTGCAATTTAAACTGTGAAACATCTTTTATCCCTGTGTTCCCAAATGCAGTCTCCAGCATTTGCACAAGACCATATCCATTTATTCTGCTGTAAAACCCTAATGCTTACATGACAGTATTTGCACAGATGAGATATGCAACTAAGGTGTTTCAAGTTAGAGATATTTGAATTAATGGATTATGTGGAATTATACAAATTTTTTGTTGCACAGTCTTGAAAATGAAGCTGAAGTTTATGCTTTAATTTCCTGTTTACATTAATGATTAATTATTGCTGATTAATGAGCCAGGTATCTGTTGTTTGATAATATCCCTGAATGTGTAATCAAATCAGAACTCAGTCAAGTTCTGCATTTCTGAAGGAAAATATGGGATGTGTAGTAAATAGGTATTCTTCAGCTACCCACTGAATGAATACCATAATACAGATATAAACAGCACTCAGAAAAGACATTTGCTTTTAAATTCTCAACAGTTTCCATAAATTTTGCAAGTTGGTGTTTTTTATTCTGGAGAAAAGGAGGATCAGAGGAGATCTTGTCCCTCTAACAAATACCTGAAAGAAAGTTGTAGTGAGGTGGGTGTTGGTCTCTTCTGAAAAGCAGGTGATAGAACAAAAGAAAATGGCCTCAAGTTGAGCCAGGGGAGGTTTAGATTGGATATTAGGAAAAATTTCTTTATTGAAAGGGTTGTCAAGCCATGGAACAGGCTGCCCAGGGAAGTGGTGAAGTCACCGTCCCTGGAGACCTAGCACTTAAATATATGCTTTAATGGTGGACTTGGCACTGTTAAGTTTGCTGTTGGACTCAATCTTGGAAGTCTTTTTCAACCTCAGTGGCTCTATAATTCATTATATTATTCTACACATTTTTGTCATGTCTATCCAACTCTTACCTAATACACAAATTGAAAGGATTTTGCTATGTATATCCATAATATTTGTGAGCTTCACATTCAAATGTGGACCTTTAGGTGTTATTTAATTCAGACAGTTCAACTGTTCCCTGATGTCAAACACCTCAGATATTCATTGAGGTGGCCTTCTCAGAGGATATTCTAAAAGTACCTCATCAGACACCATAGATACTTTACAGATGTAGATCTAATGTACAGATTAATATCAAAATATCTGTGTTCATTTTAGTTTATTTCTTGACTTGAGGTACTTTTTTTCTTGACCATATTTCTGACTATTTGTCATCAAGCAGTTTTCAAAGGGTTACCAATAAATACCATTGGCTTTAATTGGCTCTTTGAATTCCCGGGTGTCTTACAGTAAAACCCTGTTGCATCAAAAATCCCCTGTACTGGGAAAATAATGCAGAAGTAAAAAATTCTTATTTTGTATATATTCAGACCCATGATTACCTTTTCTTCCACAGATAAGAAAAATTGTAAACTGTATGTCCTTTTCTCACTTCACTTGAACAAGAAAAGAAAAAAAAATTGCCTTATGAAGATGCAATTTATGTTCCTATACAGTTCATCAAAATAGAAATTATTTGATCTACACAAATGCTAATACCTTGATTATTTGTTTTGACTCAATTTGCATTTTAGTTACGAACAACACAGACTTGATAAAGCATTACAGCCCTCAATGGAAGTAAAAGCTAAATCTTTTTGTGAGAGAAACTAAGAAAAGCAAAATCTATGATTAGAAGTCAATACGTACAAGAAGCTGATTATCTGCAGTTATAGTAAGATCTATCAAAATTACATGATTCTCAGAACTGCTGAGAATGTACTGATATTTTTACTCCACTGGGAATATTGTGTGTTCAGTATCTCTGAAAAAGAAGTAATTTAAAATTGATTTGGATGTCTAATAATGTCTAATTGAAGAACTCTCTAAACTGAATACTAGACTGAAAACTTGAGAGTGTGAAGGAAAACATATAACATCTGGGACTGGGATTTAGAAAAATCTTGAAAATTGTTTGAGGAAAAGGAGGCACTTGTATTCATTGTTTCTTTTCTTTGCATACCTATGCTGTCCTTATTTATTATTTATCAACATGTGTTTTCCAGAGCAAGTGTTTCACATTACAGAACAGCACAACATGCAGAAATCCATCTAAGCAAGTCAAATTCATGTTCTTGTGAAACAGTTGTAAAGGAGTACATGGAAATTATGTTTTTCCTTTGCAGTGACTGAGATTTGTATTATTACACATTTGAACCTCTTGAATAGCATCACACTTGGGTAATAAATACCATGCCATTGCAAAAAAAATTAAAATGAAAATAAGTACATCAGATTTCTAGAAAATAAAACTCTTAGTAATACTCCCAGAAAATGACTACTTTGATAATAGGTACTCAGAAGTAATAGGAACAACTGATGGTAGTCTAAAGGTCCAGTTGTTTGTATTCATTACTGTACTTAGAATTTATTTCTGTAGTTCTGGGATCTGAGATACTCTTTTGTAGTTATTTATTTCACTGGAGGGTGTCATGTTTCAAATAAGCAATGTAGTGCTTACTAAGTTTGGTCATGGCATTTTCTTATAATTATACCTTTTTGAGTTTATGATTGGGTAAAGATAACACTCTTGACAGGTTTCAATGCCACTAACCTCAACAATACACTTCATTAAATATTGTCTTGCTTCATCATTTTCATTAAATAGGACTTACAGCAAATTTTCGGCTTCTGTTTCTGTCTTGTTTCAGGCATTCTGTGATCTTTAATATGATCCTTCTTATCTACTCATATTAGATGATTGCACATTTTCCAGCTTTGATCTATGCAAGTTGCAATTGGGCTGACTTGCTTGATGTTAGCGTTCCTTCTGTCTGAGACAGTTTGTAAATTGCTTGCCTAAATTCTGAGCTTTGTTTTTGTTTTTTTTGTTTTTGTTGTTGTTGTTG
Organism: Toxostoma redivivum; assembly: GCA_013397375.1. Lineage (NCBI taxonomy): Eukaryota > Metazoa > Chordata > Aves > Passeriformes > Mimidae > Toxostoma > Toxostoma redivivum. Next base: position 396,908 of record VXBI01002033.1, on the reverse strand, counting down.
TTTTTTAAGGCAAAGCATATTAATGCATATGCTGTAATTGAAAAACAGATATCATAATGACTTCAAAATTACTACATCCATGCAGCTTGTGAAATGGCAAATGGCTTTGCTTTGCAAGCTATCTTTTTCCTACTGAGCGTCCTTTTTCACACTTTCCATTGCAAAGCCTTTTTTCTTCTTCAGAAAACCCTAAAAATCCATTCCTGCACTTCCTCTCAGGGTATAAGAAGCTAACATGTTTGCTAAGAGTAAATTGCTGCTTACTGGATATTTCTGACAAAGTTTGACAGTAACATCAATGAGTCTGAGACAGTCATGTTTAGTAAATCTGTAGATGTAAAATGCAGAATGCTTTGCTCCTCTCTCTGTTCCATCAGGTGATACATTGTCATTTTGTTTGAAAGTGCATAATCCTTTCATACCTCAATAGCCTTAGACCTCTTAAGGAAAAAGTTATCTTTTATTAAACTGTCTTGGGGTGACTGTATGATGCCTGTATCCCCAAATCGTCTGCTCTGTTGGTGTTGAATATTAAATTCTCCAACTTTAAGACTGGTTCCAGGAGTGAAGCAGGGGGAAAGAAGAAGTGCAGGGTTTGTTATCAGAGACTGCACCAGCCCCCCCGCATTCCTGCTGGCTCTGTGTTGTCTGCGGTGGACAGCGAGGGAGAGCTGTCTTTTGCTCTGGGTGGCTTCTTCTGGCTAGCTGAGGCAGAGAAACTCCCTGGATTGCTTTTTTCCTCCTTTTCCTTTTTTCCTGGAACTGTTTTGAACCTGCTCTGGACTGAAAACTTAGAAAGAGCACCAGGAGCTCACACCTGTGTCCCACCAGGCCTGGCCTGGGCCGTGGCATTTCCCAGTACCGGAGGGACTGAGAACAGCCTGAGTGAGCCGGGCAGCCCACGGGAAGAACTCTGCTGATCCTGTCATCTCTTCAGAGTGGCAAGAGGTTTTTGCTGTTTGGTATTGTTCAATTTTGTGCTGGAAGGTGTGTTGCATGTTGAATAAACAGTTTTGTTTCTTTTTCCACTTCTCTCCGAGGAAAATTTTTTTTCCTGAGCCAACTGGGGGAGGGACTGCTTGGATCTTTTTATTTCCTAGAGGGACCCCATTCAGAGGTTTCCTCCCAAATTTGCTCTAAACCAGGACATAAACAAAGATTCTTTATTTTATAAATGTAATTATGGCCCAGGGGAAATGTTGGATTGGCAGAATTTTGGTTCTGTTACTTGTGTTCTGTGCTACAAGAAGTACTGGCAACAGAAGTGGTAGTAACAATCTCTCACCACAGTCCTTCAGATAATTTCTCAGTCTTTACTTATTTAGGCCTTCTGTAGAACAAGATAATACTTTATTTCTTGTGCTTATTCAGCTAATTTCCTCTCCTTTTCTGCATATCAACATAGTTACCAGCTAGAGCAAACTCATGATGAATTTCGATATGGCAATCATCTGTCAAGGACAGGATAAAAATCTGTCAAGAACAGGACAAAATCCATTTTCTCTGGGTTGTATATTGACTCACAGACAAAAGTCTTGGCAAGAATATGAATACTCGGCATAAAAGGCAGTTTGCTGATTATCTAGTGTTCTTTTGGTAAGATAACCTGTACTTCATGTAGAGGTCATCTGGTCCAATGCCCAGATCAATGCAGAGCCAATTGCAAAGACAGATTAAGCATCAAATTTAGACCAGGTTGCTCAGATTTAACCCAGTAAGGTTTTGAGTATGAACATGGAACTTCCACGATGTCTGTGTTGTTTCTAGTTTTTAATTAATGTATTTAAATTTGTTTGTCTATTTTCCTGTGTGATCTCAGGACACCCCTTTGGGAGTCCAGAGTTGCTGAGACCCCTGTCGGGGGGCTCTGAGACCCTGGCAGGCAGCCAGGAACATCTGTGGGTTTGATTATAGCCCTTGAAACAAATTACCAGCTTCATATGAGAACTTAAAAGTCACAGAAATTTAAGTAGTGTTATCACAAAGTGAAAATATAGATTTTAGGATTTTTGGTAATGAGGATTTTAGAACACAAGATGGAGGAAAAAGCACGTGTTTGGTCCTTCTTTCTACTTTTTCATCTCCGTTTTCTATTGTGGAGCTGGCACTTTTGGATTGGTTTAGAGTAAATTTCACTGTCTAACATAGATGATAGTAATTGGGAAATAATTGTAAACATAATGTACGTAATTTGTGGTATAAAAAGATAACACTGCCCTGAAGGGGCAGAGAGTGTGCCATGGCTGCCCTGCAAGACAGACCTCGCTGGACTGAGAGAAAATATTATAGATAAGAACTTAATAAACAACCTTGAGACCGAAAACTAAAGAGCTCTGATTTATTCCTCCTCAGGCACACGAACTGCCAGACAAAAACTTTTACACATCTCGGAGGGAAAAAAAACAAAACAGATTCTGAGATTTTCCTATATGCTTACATTGTGTTCCTCTTGGAGAAGTCTCACTCCAGCTTCTCTATAACCCTCAGATAAGTCTTCATGTCTAAATTGACTCTGTTTAAAGTATATGCCATGGCATATTGACACGCTAGGTATTCTGATTAATGTATTAAATAGTAGTGATAATGTCAGGAAAGGATTTTTTAAATGAGAAAAGGTCAAAATTTTATTAAATTCTATAAGAAATGTGTATGGCCAATGCAAAAATAAAGGATTTGACAAAAAAATTAAGACAATATGTTGGAGTCAGTAAGCCAGGAGTCTCTCTGAATTCAGAATGCAGGGATTGAGTTAAAGCCTTTAGATGGGCTGAAGTATGTTAGGCCTCTCACACATAAGGCAGAGGTGAAGGTTTAGGTTGTAACTTGAGGGAGCAAGTAAGTGAGCAGATGGTATGTGTAAGTGAATAGATGGTATGTGCAAGTGAATAGATGGAGTGCATAAGTAAGTTTAAGTAAGTAAGTAAATGGAATAGGTTTTAAGTGTTTTTAGTAAGCAAAAGGTCTTAGATGCCTGAGAAGTAGTACATGTTCTAGTGAAGGTTGAAAAACCTGCTAGTGTTTCCTTCGAGGCTTCAAGAACCTAGCTTCAGACATAATAAAGTTAAGAATATTGCTTACATTTTTCAGTTAGAACAAGATAGGCCATGAACGTAGTCTATACATAGCCTGGCGTGCTANACAGTGTGGGTGCCCTAGAGCACCTAGAGGTTCTAAACCTCACATTTGCTGCCCAGAGACCAAACCTTACATAATCATTTTTGTGTTAAGACTATAATGATATTAAATTCAGTTCTCACACAGACAACAGATTCGCATCCACCCCTGAAGAAATAATTTGCATAAGAGAAGCTGAGAAAAGACCTTGACCATCATGCCCTCTTTCCTCAAAGTTTGAGAATAGATGATTTTTCACAATTTCACAAGAGAATTTAAATTTAATTGCATATCCTCCTTGCTACACATACAGATAAAATATTTTCTAAATATTTATATTTATTTATAAATATTTTATTTATCTAAATAAAACATTTTAAGAAGCCTACAAGATTCAAAACTGTATGTTATAAACATAAGTTCACACTTTTATAAAAGCATCAAGATACATGCATATCAGTTGTACAACATTCTGAGATGTTATATGTTATACTCAGTAAACTTCTAACACAGATATGAAACCTTACATTGGTTAGTTATGCGTCTCAGTGCTGTATAAAATGTAAAGGTCATTGAATTTATCAAAAGGAAATCAAAGGATAAACAGGACACTCCACAAAAGGTAGCGTTTGCTAGGAGTTTTTGGTTCCACCTAATCAACTGTAGTACCATTTCATTTAATTATCACATTGACTGTCCTTGTGCAACTCCAGAAGAAGATCAAATGTATACATTCACTGACCAAAAACTAGCAGCATAAATGTATTTGCTGCAATGCACCAGCAAAGCAATTCCAAAAACTGCAACCTGCGTCCATTCATTAACATATCCTGTCTGGGCATTTTGACCTTGTTCCTGCTATTAAAAAAGCTGAAGCACCATAGCCTATATTTAGAAAGTCTTCAGGTTATTCATTTTGCAGAGAAAGTTGTTCTGTAATTAAATAGTTCAGAGAGAGACACAAATTCAAAATAGAAACAAGCATAATTTCTAGAAAGAGCATCAATCTGAAGCTAAGACGGTAGAGATTTCCTAAATCAGTCTTCTTTTCCTCATTTTCCATGTTATCAGTATTTTTCTGCACTATTGAATACATCTTGGTTTCCCCTTTTCAAAAGAAACAGATCTTTTATTCTGATGTCAAAATCCAAACTAGAAAATTATTTTCTAGTCTCCCTTAGATATGAGTCTAAAGTAAATAAATGCAAACGGACACATCAGTCTAACCGTATCAGTTAGGGGAAACAAATCGTTAAAAGCCATCTTAATCTTCTGTCTGTAAACATCTTTTTCTGCATTGCTTCCTGTGCTGCTTTGCAGATCTGCAAATCTGATAGGTACACAGTTCCTACCAAAATGATAGAGACAAAGGAAAACAAAGGCCAAAACACTTTAACTTCTACAAAATAAAGTGCACACATCTTACTTGCAGACAATCTCTGTAGTGTTATATTCTATTTGGTGGAGACTACCTTGTTAAAAAATCTATGCCTTATCTTATGCATGGCCTGCTGCAGATGAACATTGACCTTAGATATAACCTAAATGATAAATGATCGTTTCCTTAGTGAAAGTTTGTAAGCAGTGTTATCAATTTTAAAGTAGTTTTACAAGTACAAAACATGTCAGGAAGAGGAAGATCTTGTCTGCTTATCTATATTGCCTGACTCTCCATCCCTTGGGAAAACCTACAACCATAGTATTTTTCATGGGGAACTAATGAATGAATAAGCAAATAAATCAATAAGATTGTATATAAGGTTGGATAGTTCTGCTTTTTTTTTTTTTTAATTGACTGTATGGTTAGGTATATTTTATATAACACTTAAAAAACATTAAATACTCTAAACCTAGAAATATATTGGATCAGTGAAGTAAATCTGGCAATATTTTCTTGTGTTACAGAACTGTTCTAGAAAAGCAGTTCAGTGGTGGTTTTAGATACTGCAGAATAATACTCTAGCAATGTGACATGCTATTGAGCAAGTCTTCACAGAGCTTTTCGCATGGCCCTTGTACTTGCCTCATCCACAAGTCATAGTACAAGCTTCATAGTATTTATCCTATTAACAGTAGAGAGCTAGAGCTAGTTTTGTCATGTCACAGCTAATCTGGAATTCTTCCCTACTGTCATTCTCATCCCTCATTTCCTTGAATGCATACCTATGACAGACTTTTCCACCCCGTGAGCAGCTACATTCAAACACTTCCACTCTGAAAGGAAAAACGAGATCTGTACATTCAACTACTCCTTACAGTTCAATCACTGCTCCCAAAAGTCTTGTTCTTACATTCTCCCATGCCAGCTACTGCTTTGCTTGTGTAACTGGATTGTTTTGCTTGTGTAACCGATAGAAGGAGATGGGAAACCAAAAAATTATTTGTTCTTGTTAAAATACCACTGAGAAACAAGAGAAGTTCTAAAAAGATCTAAGAGGTTTTCCTTTATATAATATAAAGTATTTAGATTAAAAAATGACAGCTCCATAAACAGTGTGAACCGTGAAACAAAATGAAGGTTAAAGTACATGTAAAGAAAGGCTTTTTTTTGTTTTTTTTTTTGAAGACTTTGTGTCTCCCCTGAAGGAAGTAGAAGCAGTTAGACATGGTCAAATGTATTTTCTTCATCAAAACACTGTGCCACACCTCCAAGAATCAGCCCTACAGGACTGGTCATCTGTCTCATTCAAAAGTGTGGATGCGAAGACTCCCCAGGACGGATGGGAAGGGGCAAATCCTGCTGAATTTGCAGAGCAGTTGCAATGGTCAAGACAATTTTGAGAGTCTCCTCATTCAGCTTATATAACCAGACAAATTTTTAGTTATATGACAAGTGTATGACAATCCCAGTGAAGGATATTCAGGGCAAAGCCTAGCCATCCCTAGGAGTGCCCATGTATTCTGTCTCTGAAGCACAGCCCCAGAGGATATAAAGCAAGACGTGGTATGTGTGAAGGAACTGCTCTAGGGTGTGGTGCCCTAGATGAGTCCCTGATGTTGCCATGTGGCATCCTGCTGCTTTCTGGTAGCCATGTGTTACAAAAAAAGCCGTGGAAAAGGGAGGAGAGAAAGCTGCCAGTGAAAGGAGAAGAAACAGACAGGAAAATTGCCTGGAATCAGCCCAAAGGCCACTTGGTTTGGTATTTCCCTGCCTACACATTCACATGAGTTGGCAGCAGACAATCCTGGTGTTATTTAAAGATGGGCCTTCTGTTGTTTTGGGAAGAACATTTGGAAATGACACTCAAGGTGGAGCCAGGAATGATGTAGTCAGATATTCTCAGCAAAGCTTGGAACTCCTTTCACTTACTTCTATGTGATTTGTTTGGAACCCCTAAAAGCTTGTTTTAGTGCATTAAGAAACTAAAAAATGGAACATATTTTTTAGAATATTCTTCATTTTCACTGCAAATTTTCTTATCATGTATATAAGTATCATAGATTTCTCATTTGTGTGTGTGTGTGTGTGTGTGTGAGTGTGTAGAATAATAATGTGTTATAGTGGCAGTGCTGGGGAAGGCGTGACAATAATTTATTCTATTTGCAGAAACAAAAGAGCACAAACCATTGAGTTTGTAGCAAACAGGAAAACATTTTTATCATGGGTTTTTAGGTACTTATTTTTCAGCTTTTGGATAATGGAATACAATCTGGAAAGAAAGCCTTTTACTTTTTACTTAATTAGCCAGAGAATTAGAAGCCATTCTTGCAAGGAATTAACTCAATTAATGGAGGCACTAACATCCATAAAAAATTGTCATAGCAATAAAATCATGTGAGAATTGAGCATGGAATATTTGAATTATTACAATCATTACAAGTTTCTCCCTCAAAACCAGTACATTTATTTGAAAAATAATAATATTTTTAATAATATTTTTCTTATTATCTGAATATATCTCAAAAGCCTGCAAGGACTTAAAAACACCTGAGAGACTTTTCAAAGTCCTGAATGTAACTAGGTAGGAACTCAATTTACTCATTCTTTCATAAAATGCTTCTTAATATGCAATAAATCATTAATAATCATAATGCTAAAACAAGAGTAACAAGATAAAAGGTTAATTATATGTTTTATCCTATTCCACTTTACTTGGAATACATTAATTTGAAAAATATCTTCTAATAATTGCTAATCTTCTAATGCAATTTCTTGACTCAACACATAGCTCATCTGGTCTATTACCAGAAGAAATAGAAAAAAAGAAAAAAGAGAGAGAATCAGATGTATCTGTATTGTCTTATTTTAAATACTTATTAGATATTTCCCTGTTTTTTAAAATGTAATTGTTTATCAAGTTTGAAGATTGTGTGTAATCACATATTAAATATGGTAGATAAACAAATTTAAAAGTGTGATTTAATCAAGCAGTTTTAAAAAATCAATTAAGAGTCAGATGTGAATTAATTAACCTTTAATATATCTAAAGCATGGGAAAATGGAGAAACTTGAAAGTCATCTAGCTGCTGTTCATATTTCACCACATGCCATAAGATTGTTAAACATTATAATAAGTATAACCTTATTAAAACATTTAGATAGTAATTTTTTTTTATTATGCAGCTCTTCATAAATTCCTAAAACTTTAATGCGAAGGAAAACAGGTCATTTGTAAAAGGTTGTGTCATAAATGGCTACCAACTTTTTGAGCCCTCTATTACAGATGTTTGAAAATTAGGCATCCCATGGCAATGTTAATTTAATAAAACCTATTCCTCTCCTTTCATGGCAATAAAAATTTCATGACACCACTTCATGAATAATCAGTTCTAAGTAAGAATTGAATCAAAGATCAGCTACTGTCCAGTTATAATCAGATTTTTTAAAAGACTCCCCAGGAAAGCTCTAGAGGAGGCAAAATGAACATCAAGCAGAGCAGACTACCCAAATCTTGGCAGGATAGATGTGCATAGGAAGTTGCCTGTGTAGGAGGCCATGGCAGGAAGGTGGTGTTATCAATCCCTCATACGAAGACAGAACTCAACAGCCCAGTGAAAATAGGAGGAAAAGTAGTGTACTAAGAGATATAAAAAGTAAACAACCTTACTGCAGTTGTTATTTGCACAGTATGTTGCTAGAATACCATTACTGAAGGAAAACCTGACAGAAAGAAACTTCAGGCCTCTAGAGAGGTGAGACATTTATCACCAGGTTGATCTTTAGCATTATTTTAGTTGTTGAGGTGATTGAGTACATATATTAATGCCATGTCTGCATAAGAGTTTTATGGTACAGTGTGGGTTATATAGTAAGGAGCCCTTCTGTCACATTAAAGAACCCAGAACTGAAGCATTTGAGGTAGAAGTGCATGCGGATTGAGAATGAGCAATTTTGATTAACAAGAAGATTACAATTTAGGTATTCCTAATACTATGATTTACAAGGTTTTGCAAGCATTTTTCTCTGTGTTGAAAAAACAGAGTTACAGAATCAACTACTATTTGGTCTAAACTGGCCTATGTCTGTCCGTATCCGTTGCTCATGACTGTTCCTGAATGTTCTATTCCATTCTCCATTTTTCTACAGGTCTTTATCTTTCAAGAGACTATTTTAGCATTTGTATAAATTGAAATTGACTTGGATCAGTCCATCAGCTTTATCAGACTTTCAGTCTGGAATTCAATACCATTCTCAGTTATGTCTGTAAGCAGTTACCATTGCTATTGCTGATTTTTTCACTATGAATTGAGACTAGTTAGTAATCACCATTTCCTCCAGTGATATTCTGTTAGTTTTCTTAATTAGCTATATAATCACCTTTTTAAATTAATTGATTTTTCATTACTTTTCTAGCCTTCTTTTTCTCTTATTTTCTTGTAAAAGAGCATAAAAGATGATGATACTGTACAAAGGCATTTCAGAAATTAGTAACTAGCTCATTGTTTTCAGACTCTAATCTCTTTGTTTTCCTGCTTGTCAATTAGTGACATCATCTAGAATTTTAATCTTCTTAACTTCTAAGAATAAATAAAAATAAATTGAGCTTCAAATAACTTTGCTTCCCTTTTCTGTAGGAAAGTAGTTTTAGTAGTAATGGGCTATTAGTGCANATGAGTCCCTGATGTTGCCATGTGGCATCCTGCTGCTTTCTGGTAGCCATGTGTTACAAAAAAAGCCGTGGAAAAGGGAGGAGAGAAAGCTGCCAGTGAAAGGAGAAGAAACAGACAGGAAAATTGCCTGGAATCAGCCCAAAGGCCAGTTGGTTTGGTATTTCCCTGCCTACACATTCACATGAGTTGGCAGCAGACAATCCTGGTGTTATTTAAAGATGGGCCTTCTGTTGTTTTGGGAAGAACATTTGGAAATGACACTCAAGGTGGAGCCAGGAATGATGTAGTCAGATATTCTCAGCAAAGCTTGGAACTCCTTTCACTTACTTCTATGTGATTTGTTTGGAACCCCTAAAAGCTTGTTTTAGTGCATTAAGAAACTAAAAAATGGAACATATTTTTTAGAATATTCTTCATTTTCACTGCAAATTTTCTTATCATGTATATAAGTATCATAGATTTCTCATTTGTGTGTGTGTGTGTGTGTGTGTGAGTGTGTAGAATAATAATGTGTTATAGTGGCAGTGCTGGGGAAGGCGTGACAATAATTTATTCTATTTGCAGAAACAAAAGAGCACAAACCATTGAGTTTGTAGCAAACAGGAAAACATTTTTATCATGGGTTTTTAGGTACTTATTTTTCAGCTTTTGGATAATGGAATACAATCTGGAAAGAAAGCCTTTTACTTTTTACTTAATTAGCCAGAGAATTAGAAGCCATTCTTGCAAGGAATTAACTCAATTAATGGAGGCACTAACATCCATAAAAAATTGTCATAGCAATAAAATCATGTGAGAATTGAGCATGGAATATTTGAATTATTACAATCATTACAAGTTTCTCCCTCAAAACCAGTACATTTATTTGAAAAATAATAATATTTTTAATAATATTTTTCTTATTATCTGAATATATCTCAAAAGCCTGCAAGGACTTAAAAACACCTGAGAGACTTTTCAAAGTCCTGAATGTAACTAGGTAGGAACTCAATTTACTCATTCTTTCATAAAATGCTTCTTAATATGCAATAAATCATTAATAATCATAATGCTAAAACAAGAGTAACAAGATAAAAGGTTAATTATATGTTTTATCCTATTCCACTTTACTTGGAATGCATTAATTTGAAAAATATCTTCTAATAATTGCTAATCTTCTAATGCAATTTCTTGACTCAACACATAGCTCATCTGGTCTATTACCAGAAGAAATAGAAAAAAAGAAAAAAGAGAGAGAATCAGATGTATCTGTATTGTCTTATTTTAAATACTTATTAGATATTTCCCTGTTTTTTAAAATGTAATTGTTTATCAAGTTTGAAGATTGTGTGTAATCACATATTAAATATGGTAGATAAACAAATTTAAAAGTGTGATTTAATCAAGCAGTTTTAAAAAATCAATTAAGAGTCAGATGTGAATTAATTAACCTTTAATATATCTAAAGCATGGGAAAATGGAGAAACTTGAAAGTCATCTAGCTGCTGTTCATATTTCACCACATGCCATAAGATTGTTAAACATTATAATAAGTATAACCTTATTAAAACATTTAGATAGTAATTTTTTTTTATTATGCAGCTCTTCATAAATTCCTAAAACTTTAATGCGAAGGAAAACAGGTCATTTGTAAAAGGTTGTGTCATAAATGGCTACCAACTTTTTGAGCCCTCTATTACAGATGTTTGAAAATTAGGCATCCCATGGCAATGTTAATTTAATAAAACCTATTCCTCTCCTTTCATGGCAATAAAAATTTCATGACACCACTTCATGAATAATCAGTTCTAAGTAAGAATTGAATCGAAGATCAGCTACTGTCCAGTTATAATCAGATTTTTTAAAAGACTCCCCAGGAAAGCTCTAGAGGAGGCAAAATGAACATCAAGCAGAGCAGACTACCCAAATCTTGGCAGGATAGATGTGCATAGGAAGTTGCCTGTGTAGGAGGCCATGGCAGGAAGGTGGTGTTATCAATCCCTCATACGAAGACAGAACTCAACAGCCCAGTGAAAATAGGAGGAAAAGTAGTGTACTAAGAGATATAAAAAGTAAACAACCTTACTGCAGTTGTTATTTGCACAGTATGTTGCTAGAATACCATTACTGAAGGAAAACCTGACAGAAAGAAACTTCAGGCCTCTAGAGAGGTGAGACATTTATCACCAGGTTGATCTTTAGCATTATTTTAGTTGTTGAGGTGATTGAGTACATATATTAATGCCATGTCTGCATAAGAGTTTTATGGTACAGTGTGGGTTATATAGTAAGGAGCCCTTCTGTCACATTAAAGAACCCAGAACTGAAGCATTTGAGGTAGAAGTGCATGCGGATTGAGAATGAGCAATTTTGATTAACAAGAAGATTACAATTTAGGTATTCCTAATACTATGATTTACAAGGTTTTGCAAGCATTTTTCTCTGTGTTGAAAAAACAGAGTTACAGAATCAACTACTATTTGGTCTAAACTGGCCTATGTCTGTCCGTATCCGTTGCTCATGACTGTTCCTGAATGTTCTATTCCATTCTCCATTTTTCTACAGGTCTTTATCTTTCAAGAGACTATTTTAGCATTTGTATAAATTGAAATTGACTTGGATCAGTCCATCAGCTTTATCAGACTTTCAGTCTGGAATTCAATACCATTCTCAGTTATGTCTGTAAGCAGTTACCATTGCTATTGCTGATTTTTTCACTATGAATTGAGACTAGTTAGTAATCACCATTTCCTCCAGTGATATTCTGTTAGTTTTCTTAATTAGCTATATAATCACCTTTTTAAATTAATTGATTTTTCATTACTTTTCTAGCCTTCTTTTTCTCTTATTTTCTTGTAAAAGAGCATAAAAGATGATGATACTGTACAAAGGCATTTCAGAAATTAGTAACTAGCTCATTGTTTTCAGACTCTAATCTCTTTGTTTTCCTGCTTGTCAATTAGTGACATCATCTAGAATTTTAATCTTCTTAACTTCTAAGAATAAATAAAAATAAATTGAGCTTCAAATAACTTTGCTTCCCTTTTCTGTAGGAAAGTAGTTTTAGTAGTAATGGGCTATTAGTGCAATGGGAAGAAAAAAAAAAACAACAAAATCAATCCAACACAAAAAACTAAAATCAAACAAACCAACAAAGCAAAAACCCCTAGTAAACATAAAAAATCCCCACCACCCTTCCACCCTTTGTTTACTAGTTCACAGTTCTTGTCTTAAATTGCCAGCACACTGTTTTAAAAAAGAAACTGCCTCTGTTTGTGGTGAACAAAGATCTGCTCTAGCTATAATCCTACTGGAATCACTCTCACCTCTGAAAATTCATAAAATATAGACCTTTCATATTGGCAAAAAAGCATACTTTTTTGCTACTTAAAGGGGGTTTGGTTAAGTTTGATTTTTCTTTTTTTAAGTGGTTCATCTGGAGTTTTTCCCCTTTTTCCTAATGATGCTTTTGCTGTGAAGTGATGAAATTGCTGACTTGAGCGATGGCAGCCTGAACAATGATTGCTGTCAAAGAAAGAATACTTTTTATCTCCAAGCTTCTGAAACATTAAAGCAGAGACAGCCAATAGTTATTTCATTTTTTAAACGGACTTCCAATTACGTTTCCTTTTAGTTCTATATTTGTTGCACAAAAGGACGCCAAAAATGTGTGTTTGTCACAATCCCTTTTTATTTTTCTTTTTTTTTCCTGATGAAAGATTTATTCTATGTTGTGTAGAAAATAATCGTGGAATTGGAACTTCACAATGATAGACAATATGCTTTTACAGCTTCTGCATAATGGGCATTCAAATCTTTACTAAGATTATGGGAAAGAGGATGACAAAATAAATCTTCTCTACAAAATTACTGTACTGTTTAATAGTAAAATGAGCAAAACAAGTAAAAATTTTTTTAACAACAAAGCTAAATAAAAGAATAACAGTCTTATGCACATATATCAGACAGATATAAACACATAAATATTTTCACATTTGCATGTGCAATCCATTCAAATGTCATCAGAGTTAATAAACAGATAAAGGTATCATAGAAAGGTTAATATGAGATTACTTAAATAGTTTTAAACAAAAATTGATAAGACCTATGAAGATTTATTCCTTTTTATTCATTCTTGATACTTAATCACTATACAGTATTAAAGATTGAAATGTTTCTGAGCCTACCTTGGTACAAATTCCATTATTCCATGCATATCCTAGGCTAGCTTTTTATTTCTATAAGAATTCTGGCATATTCCTTTGAAGTCAGTAATAAGTATATCTTTAATGGGGTATTTTATTTAGATGTGAGAATAATTTAGAGAAGTCACTGAAACCTTCAAAACTATTCCTTAGATAAGCTACATTTCCATGTTTTATTATGGTAAAAACTTTGCTAAATATGTCAAAACACTTTGATAAGTGTGAAAAGCAGGAATTGCAGGCCTATTTATGAAACTTTAATCAGTTTCTCACTTCTAAATTAATTTCATATAAATATTTCAGAAGAACCAAAAATTAAACCAAATTTTTGATTTCAAAATGTCAGAATTTAAATTTTAAAAATTACTAGAAGATGTAGGCAGAGAGAGATTAAATTTCATTTTATTCTACAGAAAGGAAGTGTGATTTCCAAACATCTTCAATCTGGTTTTGCCCATCTTACTTGCATTAATTCAAAAATATTTGTGCCATTTTCCTCAGAAGTATAGTTGATATAAATAATAAAGATCTATTAAATTAGGTTATTATATTTTTTAATGTATGTTATAATTAGCAAATTTATTTGTGTACCTTTTTGCCTGTTGACAGAACTAATCCATAATTTATTCACACCTTCTAATTCTATCAGCTTTATTGCTATCTATTATTATCATTTAGATAATTGGATGAAGTGTTATGGAACTCTGATAAAGCTGTGTTGCATTCTTTAGGAGCTATCAAGATTTTTAAAGATGACTTAGTCTTTAACCCTATGATTTGAAAAATAAGTGTATTTCTGCAAAGCACATGATAAAGATTTGTTATGGAAACCATGACATGGCTACGCAGCCTCCTGAATCCTCCTTTTTTCATTAAAACTTTGCAAAGAGATGGGCTGTATTTTAAAAAGGGCCTCACCAATGGATTTGTTTGGTTTTGTTTTGTTAAATTTATTCTGTTAGTGAGAACTGATGTACAGAAAATATATATAATTGCATTTAGCAAAAATTCTTATCCATTAGGCAAGAAAGATTTCTTATTCAACTTAATTTTCTTCAGGTTATTTTTAAATTTTATCAATGTTTATTTCTTATACCATACAATGTATTTTCTTTAGCCTGGTATGGGATTAGCTATTGAATCACCTCAAATCATCAGGAAAACAAGCGACCTGTTTGGCTAGTATAATCAATGGTGGCAGCAAAGTCACAGTTGAAGAGTTTTACTCTAATCTGATTTCTGTCCTGAATTATCAAATTATTTTTCAGTACATATAAAGTTTGGAATTATAAAGTATGGAACAGGTAGCAAATATGTGCCAGTGATGCTGGACCTAAAATGATACAGTGAGAGAGGATAACCTTCATTTAAATATAAAAGTTGCAAAATTCATATTTATTATATTTATGATTATAAACTTTTTTTTCTATTGAGTCAAAGGATTTGGATCATCAGTATCAATTTAAAAGACAGTGGCTTACAAATGCAGATACATTATGAATACCTTAAAGACATAAAATTAATTTTTATTAATAATTCAAGTACCACTGATATTATCTACATTAGTAGATTGCCTCAGAAGCAGTGGATTTACACATTCCTTTCTCTGTTTTCAAAAGCTATTTTCTCCTATAAGACTATGAAATTCTGAACACAGAATTTTTTCTGAAGCCAAAGCAAAACGGAAAATACAGAAGAATAAATGTTAGTGTTTATTTGTTGGATATTTATTCTAAAACATGCGTATTTTAGAATTGCTGTGGTCAAAATAGTTCATCATTTCTGTTCCATCTGAAACATTGAACTCTGAATCTGTTTAGACTGGAGTAATAATCTATATACCTTATTGAAACAGTGTTGACATTAATTAATTAGATTAGCAGACAAGATCAAAGAGTTCACTTCTATTTAAACTAAAAAAAAAAATTATAGATTTTCACCAATTCAAAAACAATTCCAGGGTAAGAAAAAACATCCAAGGGTATTTTTTAATAGAACACAGTAACACAAGTAACTCCTGATTATCTTTCAAGGCACCCTGTAAATTTTTGCACTACAGGTAAGGTCTAGAAATATGTACCTATTCCTGTTTTTCATTGCTGTCTGTGGCCATTAGACCACAGCACTCAGCTTTAATTCCTCAATACCTCATGAGAACTCAAGGTTTGCATAAATCATTCAAATACACTAGTTAGGGGTAAAGTAAAACCAGAAACACTTTCAGTGCAAAAAAGTAAAATAGGGGTTCTAAAGTTTTTTCTTCAAATTGTGCATTTAGTTCATCAGTAATGCTTCCATAACAATATTTTGATGTGAGGATAGTGGTGAGACTTCTGCTAGCCATGGTATAATCCCTGAGACAGCCATTCAGGGGCAGATAATCTGCAGACACTAAAGACTATTCATACAAATTAAATACTCGTAGATGGTATATAAATACATACTCAGCAGGCAAACAGCCAGTGCCAAATGACAGAAAATAATCCATAGGTTCAAATATCTGCTATACTACTAATAAGGGAAAGGATACTGTTTCTGTAGACTCAAGTAATTTTGGGAGAAGCAGATAAATCAATAAAATAAAAATTAAAATAACAATGAAATTTATTTACTAAAAACTATACAAATGCTGCCTGAACTTCCACCTTAAAAAATATGAAAACTATTAGTAGATGCTTTTCAGAAATGTTAGCTTTTAATAGGAGGTACGGCTTGATTAATTCAATACACCAGATAATCAAGATTTTACTTTGATTTTATAAAAGAGTTTGAAACCTGGCAATCTGACTCTAGGCAGTATTTTCATATAAATCAGGGAGAAAATTTAGCCACTGAGTCATTCTGTAAAACCAAAATCCACAATTAGCTGAGTCACTAAAATATCTCTTTCTTTCTTCAAATAGACACAAATGAGGCTAGTTTAGAATAATTTTAGTGTGTACAGAAAGCTAAAGTAGGATTTATGACGCTGAGTGTTAAAATTTATTTCTGTTGAAATTAATGCCATTACTACAGATAAAAGATTATTCGGGGCAGACAGATGTTTTGGAATCTAGCTTTCACATTCTATAACTTCCCCTGGAAGAAGAGCTGATCTTAAAGTATAGGACAATGTTATATTCAAAATTTGTAACTTCAAAGCTATGGTCAATCTCATAAATCTATTAATCACCTGTGCCAAAAATAACTAAATTAGCTAAATTTTGTTCAGTTAACAAACTAAGCCTTTGTGTCAACCGCACAAAGGTCACCTTCATATAAACAGAGAGGACTTGGTCACTTTTTCAAATTTTAGCAAGTTGCTAGCAAATGTACAATAGTATATAATA
Source organism: Toxostoma redivivum (assembly GCA_013397375.1). NCBI lineage: Eukaryota > Metazoa > Chordata > Aves > Passeriformes > Mimidae > Toxostoma > Toxostoma redivivum. Next base: position 380,230 of record VXBI01002033.1, on the reverse strand, counting down.
CCAGCAGTGAAGTGTACCACATCAAGGCAGAAGCACCTCTCAGCCTGTCCCAGAAAGAGGTGCTTGTGAGCCCTAAGTAACAAATTAAATCTTCCAGAGAGGCTGAGACAACCACAGTAGACTGTCACTCGCTACTGGCTACTCCTCCCTCTTATGATGCAGCATTTGTGCACCTGCCCTTGTGTGATAAAAGTCTCTGATTCAAGATGACACTTAGAGAGCAGACTCTCTCACTCCAGCTCCAAGGTCAGAAGCATCTTTGTCACCATTCAGACACTAATGTCCTGGACTGGTGTCCTAGTTCTTTTTTATGGGCAGTAAAGTTCTGAGCAAGCCACCCTGCGGTCTAGGGACAGGGTTGAACCCTTCCCATTGCAGGGAGTGCACTGGTGCACACTGGAGAAGGTCATTGGGCTGGCTTGAGGATACAGAAGTCAACATCAGTGTTGTGTCCTCACCACAGCATCAGGGGGACATAAGGCCATGGTTGGCATTGGCAGATGTCCCCACTTAGAGGAGAGGGTAAGGATCATAACTGGCTAAGAGGACTTTGATGTCACAGACACAAACAACCCCCAGCCAAGATCATTACTCTGACATAGAAAACATCACACACAACCTAATTTCTTCTAAGCCTTGTACATAATGGAGAACTAAACATTTTGGAGTAACTAAATTGAAGAACCAAAAGGATCTTTTGCCAAGAAAGATTTAGGAATTATTTAAAAAGCTGAGACATTCTCTGATGACCCTTTCTTTCAAGCTTTTGTGTATGCTAAACATAAAGTTTCATAAGAAAAAAGTACATCCAAAGTATTAAAAAACACCCAATGAATACCCAAAGCAAACAAACAACCAATTAACCAATCAACCAACCAACCAACCAACCAACCAACCAAAAAAATGTGAACATGAAAATATCTCATTCCTTTTCCCATAAAGGTAAATTTCCATTTCCATGAACTACAATTCATGTTACATCCCTCATCCTGCAACAGATCTGCTTTGTTTTGAGTAGAGATTACCAAACAATCAAGTGCTTAGAATACAATGGCATCTAAATACTCAGAGACATAGTAGATAAGTGATTTTAGCATAACACTGTTTCATCTGAGCATGAATTTGGTTTCTCACTGCTTTCATTGCTGTTGTGAATTACTCTTCCAGTTCAGTGGTACTTATACCATCCAGAACTGAATTGAAAATATTAAAACATGGTTGGAACGGTTATATGCCCTGAAATTTACAGGCTGCAGCTTGTCAGCAGAAAAGTCATGACTGGGAATATTCCAATTAGGTGCAAAAAATGGAAAATTCCAGAGAGACCTAACTACAAGTTACAGCGATTTGACTTGGCTGAATTCAGTAATATAATACTACTTGTCCTTGCCTCAATCAAGTGCCTAAAGAAGGCATCATTTGCACATCTGAGTCAAAGATGTGAACTGAGAACAATATTTAATCCTCAAGTACTCATTCCCAGTGGGACAATCTGTCTGCACAATTTCTTCACTTCTGACCCATTTGTAATCACTGTGCAGTTTCATTCTGCAATCAATACTCGTGGGATTTATGGGACTAAGTCTTATTAATGCCAATGGAATTTATGTAGCGTTAGTCCCTAGGCACTCTTAACTGACCAGAGATAACAACTGCTGGCCAAAGCTAGGCTATTACATGCAATTTGAGGATTATAATTATATATTCAGCATTTTCTCTCTTCAGTTATTTTATTCTGCTTTATCCATTACAAGCTACAGATACAAACACTAAAATAGCATCTCAGCTTAAAGAGGATATTCCTGACATGGATAATGCTCACTTTCTGAATAATTAGTACAGTCAAAGTAAAACTTTTTTGCTTTGATAATTTGGGACAATTTGGGGTCAGCAACATTATTGTCTGTGACAGTAAACAGGTTTATTAAATAGATCAAACAAAAATTTCACAATCTGCTTGATCCTTAATTACCCGCAAATTTAAATCTCTATTTTATTGGAAGTCTCAGGTGTTCTACTCAAAATCTCTATTAAAATGCAAATAGGTCATTATATAACTGAAGCTATTTAAATAAAGTATATTTTCTTCACCAGTCCATCCTGTCATATATTTGTGAATACATGAAATATTTGAAAGGACAAGGGCTAGAGGGAATTTGAGTAGGGTTGGCAAAAATTATAAGAACATATGAAGACTGTTCAAGCTCTCCATTTTCTTCTTCACTGTGTAACAGGAAACCTCCATAAACTCAAGAATAGTATTTCCATCTTACAAGGAAATAAACCTTTACAAAAGCTATAGTTTCTCACTGGATTTCATTACCCCAGTAGGTCATTAAAACAAAGAGTGCCACTTTCAATCTTTTCACACACATAAAATATGTAAAGAGACAGAGTATAGGAGGAAAATTCACATTATCTGTTTTTGTTGATGGACAGGTGAAGAGGATGCACTATTGAAGAGCACAGAAGAACCTCAAGTCAGTTAGTTTGTCCAGTAAAGTCAGAAGGGGAATGAAAATCCGAAGTCATTTGAGGCCACTGCTTCTTAGCAAAGTGGCAGAGGACCTGAAAGACAGTGAGAGGAAGATTATAAAGATTTGATTCTAAAAAGTATATATATAGTTCCTATAGAAAGTGAATTTCAGGATCTTGAGGACAGTTCCTTCTGTTAATAGTGACTTAAGGTTGTATTTCTTAGATGGTGTCTCTAAAAGAACCTGAAGGTTCTTAGAATCTAAAGAGCAGTTTCAAAGATAATTTAAATGTCATATCTCAGCTGTTAAAAAAACTTCATAGCTGTAATAATTTAGGATGCCTAAGAACTTGTGAACACTGAATTGAACTGTTTAATATCCATTGTTTGAAGATTTAAGGGATGCATTTTTTAAGGTGTAACAAAGAACAAGAGGATATTTTACTTCAAATTCCGCATGTGGGTTGTTACTGACTGGGTAAAGCCAGGTCTTCAAAGTTAAATAAGAAAAAAAACACATTGGTCTGTTTAGTATAGTTAAAACTATTATCCAAAAAGGGAGCCCTAAAAAGAGAAGGGTGTCAAAAAATTTATAAATGAGAGGTAATAGAAGTGAATGAAGGTAAATTAAAAAAAAAAAAAGAAAAAAACAAACCAACAAACTTCACAATGTCCTCCCCTTGGAAATTATAACATTATGTTATATCATCATGTTATATGATGTTATAACATCAACATATGTTGTCTGGCATACATATATTGTTAAATTAAAAAAAAAAAAGTTCAGCTTGGAACAATTAAATAAATTATTCTGTTTCAGCAGAAACTGAGTGTTGCAGTGTATATTACCTGCATAGAAAATGATAAAAGGAAATTAAAAGAAGCAGAAGAATAAAATTAAAGGAGAAGTAATTTCTTTGGGAAAAAAAATGGCCTTTGTGAAAATTCCAATGTGAATGCATAGTTCTACAAATTTGCTTACGTTGGTGATCATTTTCCAGTATAAAAAGTGTCTATAGGGTCCATCAGGCCATTTTCCTTCCTTTTCCCTCTCTCTCTCTCTATCTCCACAGCCATAATAAAACTCAAAAAACAAACAAGACAATTATTTACTATTACTTTTCATTTATGCAGTATGAAGCATCAGTAACTTTCTCTTTATTAGGTTTAGTTCACATAAGAGTATCATCCCAATGTTTTAGGGGAAGGAAAAAAATAAAAGATATTAAGTGGCTTGTTGAATACCAGAAAATCTGATACCAAGATGAAAGCTGAGGAAGCTACAAGGCCTTGTATCAATTCTTGTTTGCAGAGTGTTAGTATCTTTTTATTATATCAGTATTTCTCAGCTAAATATGTAGAGACTTTTTGCACAAAAAATATTGTCACATTTATTTAACTTGTTGGACCCCCTATTCCTAGAAAATCAGTTGTATAAGTAGTTATTTAAAAAAAATATTATTCTAGGGAAGTGCTAACATTTTTGCCTGCTAAGATATATATATACACCTTTGAAATGTATGCATAATTATAGCTAATAATAATAGGGAAATCTGTAATATTGACCTGATCAGTGTTCACCTTCCAAAAACCTGCCTCAGGGTAGGTCAAGGTGTATGCCAATTGTGTTTCTCTTTTCCCTTTACTCCAATACAATCCTGTGCAAGCTCATTCTGAAGTTCTAGTTTTGTCCATCATGTGCCATCTGAACAGTCATCTAATCCAAACCTGCAGTGTCCAAAGGTAGAGGGAAAAGTGGACATTATGTACTGACAAAATACATTTTTGTAATATATTTGACCTCCAAGAAGTTTGACATGTGCTATTATAAACATAAAAGTTATCTATCACCAATTTGCTAAAGAGAGATAATGAACAGGAAGGAAGGAAAAAAAGAGAAGAGCTATATTTCCATGGCAGAGAAGTGAATTAAGATAGTAATTTGTCATGTCACCACTGCAGTTCTTAGTAAAATATATTTAGAGAATAGGAAAATTACCTTTTTGGTTAAAAAAAAAAAAAAAAGAAAGAAGAAAACAGGACAGATCTTCCTGAATTTAATGAAGAAAGTTAAACTAGAAGTCACTTCATTAAATTAATTATTACTAATGGATCAAAGTGATACATTTAGTGTTGATTTTTGTTATATTTTAATGGCATATATATTAATACAAATATATACATGTGCATGGTTGCATTCTCATTATTTCATCATCTATATTCCAAAACTTTAATCCTGATATTTAAAAAGACATACACAAAATTTTAAAGGGTAATTTGTGTTAGTCACACTGCTTATGAAAACACAGATGTGTAACTCCCTTTCTTCTATTGACCTAGTCGAAAACATAGTACTGATTTATCGAGGCCACTGACTTGATTCACTATGAAATTTTTTCTTTCTTTCTTTCTTTTTTCTTTTTAACATTGTAACTGTTTAATTGCTCTTTTTTATCTTGTTTTGATTTTTATCAATAAGAAAACCAAATAAAAGCAAAGCAGAATAAAACATTTAGAGGTGAATTTTATAATTCATTCGTTAATGAATAATAACATTTCATACACTTCCCCGGATTAAAAAAAAAAAATTAAAATGCTCTTTAATAATTTAGCAGATAATTATTCCTTCCTAGCTGGTCAGAATGCATCCTTTTAAAGTCTTTTGTGTCTACTGAAAGTCTCCAAAAAAAATGAAGGCACAACAAAGTCTCAGAGAAGATTTCAAGACTATTCAGGGTGAGACAATCCTCAGAAAACATTTGTTTTCTAATAAATTGATAAACATAAGTCTTATATGTGTGTTGTCACTCCTTTTTACAATCCCTTATTCCATGCCTCTTCTCTCTCTTGCTAATGACTTTCTTTCCTACTTAGCAAATCAAACTGACATAACTTTGAATGGTGTTCAAAAAATGATTGTTTGTGATAAATTTACTAGGCAGCATACGGATAGAAAATATGGTTTAATATTTTGCTGAGCTGATGCAGAAGTAAGTGTTAACTAGATCAAAATGAAGAATTTATGGTACAAATGTTCCGAAATAGTATATACAATTCCTGTTATTTTCTAACTTTTACAAAATTCTTAGTCTTGGCCCATATGCTCCTCAGACATCATTCCTCTCCAGTGACTCTGTCTTCCCAATGATTCCTGCCTGTGATCTATCCCTCTAAGTCCATATCACAATTTTTCAGAGTTCTGATATTTTTAATTTCTGGGGCAATATTCTGATGTGATGAGTAGAGTATCTCTTCTGCAGAAAATATAACATTCTAAACTTAATAATGAAACTAGTTTGAAAGGCATTTTAAATCAAGCATATCTAGTTGAATTCAAACTAGTAGTAGCTTGGTAAACCTTATGGACCTAAATTGTACAGGACGTCATGCTGGATACTGTACTTTTCCATTTTGTTCTACTAACTTCGAATTTGTATATATATATATATATATATATAATATGAAAGCCAACTTTTGAAAATATTTTATTATTAAAAAGTTCAAGATGAAGAGTCTTGGAGGAAATCTGTCTAAAATAATTATTTATTTTAGTAAGAAAATATTTTGAAATATAAAACTAGTCTTCCTAACTCATTTTCTTAACTCCCGACAATATTAACTGAAAAATATATAGGAACTTGATATAATTTTATTGGGGTTTTTTTTGGGGGGAAGGGGGAACAGAGAGGAAAGACATACAGTTATAATACTATGTATCTTGTAGCAATCTTATTTCTTATTTTTAACTCATTCTCTTTGTTCCCTTTAATAAATAGCTTGTGTCTCACAGTATAATGAATGATGTTATGTAAGCAGGACTCTGTCTTCTCTGGAAACATGAGCTCAGATTATTGAAGAAAAACAAGTCTTTCAAATTCCTAGTAGCAACCTTTCACCTTTGCTCCTTGCTCTCATGAAAGATTAGAGAGTAGAGGCTGAGTTAAGCTTTTCAGTGCCAAATAACCTCAACACACATCTCATTTTAGAGTCATCAGGAGTGTCACTCGGAATGCAGGCTCTTTGACACCAAGGAAGAAAAGAACTTGTATTTTGAGCATCACAAGAGGCCTATTGTTGCTGATTGCTAGAAAGGGAGAGAGGGGAAGGAGGGAGGGAAGGAAAAGAATCAACAAAACAATCTAAAAAATCCCACAAAAAACCATCAGAGGCTTTTAAGAAGCTTTGAGCTTTGAAAAATAAATAAAGCATTGCATTTGAAACCCCTTTGTGCATTAGAACAAAGACATAAAAGTTTATCATAAAATAAAGGTCTGACAACTTCAGCAAATATGTCCATGGAAATGGAACTTACAAAGTGGTGTAAATAAAAAAAAAGAAATTAAAAAATGTCAAAGTGAAGTTTGCCATATGGGTTTGAAGGTTATTAGAATGTTCTTTGTTGAAAGATGAGCTTTTTCAATTAATGACTATGTAGATTTAGATCAGTAATTCCTTTAGTAATTATGCTCTGTGTAAAGAAGGAATTATATGCCTTGTAAGCATGTTCAGTTCTATCAAAGTAGATTTGTGAAAAAAAACTGAATTAAAAAAGATAGTTTATCAGTAGTAGTTCACATAATAGATATGTCAGTCATTGTATCCTGGGAGTCACAAGCAAAATGCAGACTCGATTTTTACCTAGTAATTAAATGAACTCCTTTAAACATACATTTTCACCTGACACATTCTGCATCTTTTTGTTTAGTAAGTTGAGGAAGAACAGAACAAATTGAATGATTATGTTTTATTACTGAATTGAACATATTTTCTATTTTTCTTTCTGTTTTTATTAGAACATTTTCAGCTTTCAGTGTGTTACCATCATCAGTTCTTGCCCATTTAGTACTTGAATCTGAAATACTGTTTTGGAGCAGAATCAGCTGGATATGATTTTTTTTTTTTTATGAGTGAAAGAATATGTTCCAAACAAATGTTTTCAGAGAATCTGAAGATACTCATATATATTCATCTTACAAAAGTTGGCGTCTGCTTCACTCACATAACTTTAATGGCATTCAAATGAAACACCAGACCATTAATTCAGAAGAGAAGTAAATTAGTCTAAAATATTTACAAAAGAAGATAACAGGGGATACTAAACAAAAATTAAATTGTACCTCATCTTTTGGGACTTATTTCTTAGCCTATTTCACAAGACAGATTAATGTGAAAGCTTGTTATAAATCTGTTCCCCTTGACTTTAGTCATCACTAATGGTGCCAGAAAATAGGAAAATATGATGTGTTTTCAGAAATAGATGAATAAAAAGAGAGTTTGGCCAAACAGGAAAGTAAACTGCATTTATTAGAAAAATAATAGAAATATTTATCTTTAGCTTTAATATTAGCTTTTATTTCTCTGTCATCACAATACTTGGTTCTTTTCCTCTTATTATCTTTCATTTCATTTAGTAAACTCAGCATTTATTAACTAGAATAGATGTTGATTTTTCCAACATTCTTTCTGACCATCTGCATGATCTTGGGAGGGGGATATTAAGAAGTCAGCAGAGGGTCCTGCTCCTATCTGGGCTCTTGCAAGGATCATTTTCTTTTCTTCTGGCTGTATTTCTGTCCCCCCTCTGCCTCACATTTATTGCCCCTACATGATTAAAGAGATCCTAAATGTCCAAAATTCTTTATCAATATGTGATTATCTGTTATTTAAAAGGAAAAGTGGATCCTTAAGATACCACATTCAGTCAAACGTGCAACAGAAGAATGGATCCAGGTCTTCCCTGAGGACACCATATACTATGGTCATTTAATCTACATCATGCCAGCATCAGTTCTTTTTTCTGGCTTCCTGTACAGTAATCTCTGCTATGGACTTCTGTTGTCCATTATTTTTATCTCCTTTTCGTTATTATTTATTTAATGTGGATGTTTTTTCCACAGCAATAGTATTTTTTATATGCTGTTGGCATATGACCACATAAAAAATTGAAGTAGCATTAGTGAAATGCTGTTTTGAATATAAAAATAGAAAAAAATAAAATAAACAATCTTCAGTTTAGACTGATTCATGGCTCTCATATTAGTCAAGTTACTGTTTAATACCTTTGAAAACAGGATATTTTTGAGGTTATTAGTACAAAAAGGGGAAGTGGATTTGAAAGTCATTTTTCCAGACTCTTCATGTACTTTCAATTTTTATATGATTTTGCTGTGGACTATGTGTGATATTCAATAAGTTTTTAAAAATTATTAGATTTGGCTATTATTTCCTAAGTAATTCCCAAATCCTAGTTTTAAAACGTTCCTAGTGTATGATAAAGAAATACAATTACCATGAACATGCAGAAAGTCTATCACTCAGTTTGCTTTCCAATACCAATATGTAACTCTGTAACTTGGATATGAGAGTTAATTTAGAAGAAAGTACTTTTATACAAATGTTCTCTAAAGTATTGACAGGCTGATGGATCTTTTAACAAGATTTATCTCAAGGTCACACTCCTATTCTGAACCTTTTTATAATTTGCAACAAAACTCTTAAATATCAGCCCCATTTTAATGGTAAATCCTATTTTTAATGGTAAATCAGTGTAATGTATTTTATATATTAACTATTTCAGATATAAAATATTTTCCTATTGTCTAGTGGGTTTTTTAATTGTTTTCTGCTTATTTTCAGGACTCCTTTTTTCCTGGTGAAAACTGAAGAGTAATGAGGAAAAGTTAAAGTCTGGAATAAGAAGTGTAGTAATGTTATGACTAATTATATAACTAACCATAACTAATCCATACTAGTTTATTTTGAATTGGCAATGAAATTTAAAAATTTTGGTTTGCATATTTTTAACATTATGTGTGAGCTCCTAGCCAATATTAAATATTTCTCCTTCATAATATTTTGAAATTAAAAATGTTCCATGCCCTTAGATAGATGTTGTTATGAATTTACAGCAGGCCAACCCCCAACACCACCCCTCAAAAAAAAAAGATTGTACAGTG
>VXBI01002033.1:264055-370775 GCA_013397375.1 Toxostoma redivivum | reverse complement strand
GGAGAAAAAAGAATTTTTTTTTTTGTCATAATGGTAATGGAGCTCATTGGTAATACACTGAGATATCCCCTCCAGTTTTTGGGATAACCAAAATGGCACTTTTTCAGATTCAGTTATGTGTATGTGTGGTGAGAAAGGTAAGAGGTAGAAAAAATAACCTAATACATGCTTGGGTTTTGCCATGATTTGAAGGCCAGACAAATCCCAAATAGCGTTCTCAGGAACAGGGAAGCAATTCATCTTATGGATAGAGAAATGTTAGAAAGGTTTTCTGAAATATTTAATGGAACAACCGTGAAAAAGCAAATCAAAACAAAAGAAAACACAACAAAGCAAAGAAAAGGAAGAAAAACAACAAACAAACAAACAAAAAAAACAAAAACAAAGAAAAAAATAAAAAAACCCAAAACAATAAAACACCAAACCCCAAACAAACAAACGAATAAGAAGAACTACTAGCAAAATCAGAGTCCTCCCTAAAAATAGTTTTCAGACCCTTCTTTGCTCTAAAACATAAATATTTTATTTTGACTGAGAACAATCAAGTATGTTTTACATCTGAAAAAAAGAAGAGGTTGTGGTCACATCCATGGGCCATGTTTTTCATACCATGCAATAAGACAAGTTCAATACAGAGAGAACAGATATGGAAGAAATTTACATTAATTATTTTGATGTTGTTGATACACACAGCTAACCACATGATAGCAGTCACAAGTTCTAATGTGAGCTCAGACAGGAGTGGAGAAGAAATGTAGGTTTCTTTGTTTGTTTGTTTGTTTGTTTGTTTGTTTGTTTTAAATAGACACAACTTTTATTAAGGCTTACTAGAATTTCAGAAAAAAAACCAAACAAACCTGAATTTTCAGTTATTTTCTCATATCTGTTTAAAAAAAAACTAAAAAAAGTCACATTCTGCCTATTTTCTCTTTCATGGAAGTGTTTGATTTAAAACAGCAAGGAACTCACAGGTTTCTAAATGTAACATTTTGATATCTGTTTTAGGGAACATTCTCCTCTCAGACTTCTAAGAAGTTCAGAAAAGCAGATTCCATAAAAGATAGAATTTCACAAGAAAATAAATATGCATAATAGCTTAACATCCTTTTGGCACAGACCACTACTTTTCAATCTTACACTTCATCTTTGCTTTCACAATGTATATCCTAGGAATGGGATTAATCACAGAGATAATGGAAACTAGGCGACACTTGTGTGTTCAACATATACTTCTTTTCCCTTACCTACTTTATTGTAATGGATGCATAAATGAAAATATGTATAGAAAATAAGGAAATAGTAATCACTAAAAAAAGAATGGAATCTCTTGAAACAGAAGCAGTGCACTATTCTGCGTTATACAAAAACACTAGATTGCATCTTTCTCTGAGTGCAATCAAATGTCAAAGTACCGTTTAAATTTTGTTTAATAAACCAATAATAAGGCATCATTTAAGTAAAGCCTGTATAATTGATTATAATGTCAACAATATTATTTGCCCTGGAAGAAGATTTAAGTTGCGTTTCATTTGAATCTATCTCTTTGATTTATGTTCAATTCCTTAATGGATAACTTGAGTAGGATGAAGGAAGAAACAGTACTACCCTCTCTCCTCAAAGCCTTCTAATCAGAATGAGATGAAAGAACACAACCAGTGGCCTTGGTTTTACCTTGGTTTTGTCTCATAGAGACAATTTTGGCCTGGCTGGCAACATCTGCTTAAAGAATATCAAAATTTAATTTACTAAGGATTTCTTTATCAGCAGTAGAACATTTCCTAAATTTCCTAAATTTAGGATGAGAACAAAAGTAGTAGCTGCCATACTCTTCTTTCTCATTTTGGCAATAAACAAATTTTTTTCATTAACTCTAGGGAACCAATTTAGCAATTTTGTGTGAAAATTAGAGAATAAAAAAAATAACTTCAATAAGTAAAAAGAACAAAGGAGTAGTAAATTTTCTCCTTCGTTTCATGGCAATGAATACTCATTCTGTGTTCTGTACAAAGCCAGTCAAGAATTAATAATTTCATTAACAGGAATTGTACATTAAGGAGGAATTTCTTTTGTGCTTGTCTAGTGTCTTGTTTCATCCATTAGGTTCATCATATTGAGTTTCAGCAGTGAAAAGTTAGGGGGATAAAACTTCCACTTTCATATTGAGCCTTTTAAACTTAAAAGTGAGCAATAGTCTTATTTGTACATGAATCTACTGCTATGTATCCCAGGTTGAATGGGGCAATCTGGTCTATTGAAAGGTGTCCCTGACCAAAGTAGGGGATTGGAACCAGAAATTCTTTAAGATCCCTTCCAACCCATTTTAAGGTTCTATGAAATTAAGGTTTCTCCATTGATTATTTTAAAAATAAGCCAAATTAAGTTCAAATCAAGTGAAACTGAGTTTTCAGTATAAGTACCTTTGGCCCTAAAACGGAAAAAAACCCCAAAACAAACAAAACAACACAACAAACAAACAAACAAACAAAAATAACAGAAACACTAACAACAAAAACAAAACACAAAAACCCAAAACGACCAAATATGAAACATCATTACAATATCACAATAAAATATCACATTTTGCCAAATATAAAGACCCAAAACTATCAACAAAGCCAGCCTGCAAAGGGTTTGACTTCCATTTCAACCCAGTGTGAATTAAATCTGACTTCTTCAGCATCTATGGAGTAACAGCATCCTAGGACTAGTGCAAGGGAGACCAAACATGAACTGCCTCCTCTTCTGACAGTGTTAATCTCAGCCTTTTTGACTTCATACTCTCAGATTTATTTATAACTGATTATATTAAGAATCATAGTGACCCCTAGGCCAGCCATTTCCTGGCATTTAATCACTGGCTGCACGAAGGGCCTAAGGCAAAGCCACATCTCCTCTGGCCAGTCACTGCCTGCTTGTTAGGAACTTCTTTGTCTGGTATCATTCCCTAATTTAAGTTCTCGGTGAACTTCAAAAAGCAAACTGTCATTTTGATTTTGTTTTGTTTTCTCAAGTATCAGTTCCAATAATAAAAAATGAATCTGCCTGTGTTGTCTCCAATTAATGCTTAAAACATCCTTGAAATACACATGGAAAAAATTAAAGTCAGATATATTTTTGTTTCTCTACTCTTCTCTACAAATTTATGTCCACTGTCACATCAGAAGAGAGGCAATAATTGTTTTCAGGGAACATTGTTTTCAATGTACATACTTCTATATAGCAATATTTCTATTTAAGCCCTGGAATAGATTTATTTATCAAAATCTGCATAAGAGAAAAAATGCAGTAAACACAGTGAGGGCACCTACTACCTGACAATAGAACATTGGTTTTTTTTCACTAATTCAAGGTTAGCTTATGCCAAAAAAGAGTTTATTTGTATATTTGTCATTAGAAGTCAACATTAAATATAACGGTGATTAAATGTGCTTGGGAAAAAAGTCAGTATGGTTTAATATCATTGCTCAGCATTTTAGAATCTGAGAACAAGGCATGAAAGCAAAGATCCTACTGATCATCTGTAGCTTTGTGGTACAAGAACTATTTGTGAGTTCATAACTGTTTAAAATAAGAAACTTATAGAAAGGGGGTTACACAGTTTCTCTATGGCTTTAAAGGCCTGCCTGCTTTGTATATATTATTCTTAGAAACAAAATTATTTTTATGTAAGGCAGAAAGGTATAAAAGAGTTTGTTAGGAGCATCTGAGTTTACCACATCTCAGATTGAAATTTGTCCAATAACATATCATTCTTGAAAATATCTGATGTCAATTTTAACTAGCTTAAATAGAAATATTTTGTTCGTGTGACTGTAATTCTGTCACTTCCTCACTTAGAGGCTGGCATTTGTAATCATATTTGTTGGGTTAAGGTATTTTATTTAATATAGCCTTCTGGTTTTAATTTCCTGGATTATCAAAAGGAAAAGAGGAAAATGATTATGTAATTTTCCTCAAAATTCCTTGAAAGCTCCACTAAAACTGAGTTTGTTCTCAGTGGAACAAATGTAAGCCATAATGCTCTGTCTGCTGAGCAGGCCACTTTTTGATGGAAAAGGAGGTGTCATTTTTGACAGTGAACTCCACAAAGAGGGATTTATGAGATTTATGGATCCTGATTTTGGTATTTGCTTGTGCTTCTGCCTGTCTCTTGGTATTAACCTTATCTTCCTTCCACTCTTTCCTTCACACCTTTTATTTTTATTTATTCCTCTGTTAATTTTCTGTTTTGCATTCACACACGGCACAGATTAGTTTCATTTTCCAAAGCAGGTTCCTATCTGGCCAAGTCTGAAATTTTCAACCTTAAAGATTAATTCTATGTATTCCACAAACCTGAAATTTTCTCATTATTTGTGTAGTTAAGGACAAAGGTACTGAAAGGATGAAACTGTTTTGGTACACACTGAAAATCCAAACAGCCCCAAATTTTAATACCCTTTCATATTTGTCTGAATTTAGATTTTTAGAAATTAGTGAAACATCTTAATTTAGTCAGAACTTTAAAGAAATTATAAAATGCTTTTTTTTTTCTACCTTGGAGAATATTTTTCCCCTTACACCAGTTCTTCATCACATTTTACTGAGATTTTCCAGAAGACTAATCCCAGGGCAAACTGCTAAAAAGCAACTGAAAATAAGTAACAGAAATTCTCATTTCACAATGTTATGTCATACTAAACATACACATTTGTCTTGAAAAGGGTCAGTGTTGAAGATAACAAAGTTCTTCTTTGCGTTCTGGCATAGTTCCTTTTATGTACTTACAATGCCTTCATGTTTAAATGTGTAAAGCCCAGAAGATGAAAAGAACTAGGGAACTTTCTCATGAGCAAGTTTTTTCCTGACATTTGTGACAGGCTGTAAGCTTGTAACAAACCAGATCTGTACTAGTTTTACCATTCCTGTAATCAGCACAAGGAACAGAATTTTACATATTCAGTGACAAATAAGCCCCCTGGTCTCTTCTTCTCAAATATACTCATCTGTTACCTTGTAAGGAATTATAAACCTGGATTTGCTTGTGAGGATGTCTGTTTCTCAGCATTGCTAGCTCTGTTCTAATAACCAGTGTTGCCAGTTATTGATTTACTTCAATTCTTTCCCAACAGCTTGAGTTACTTTATTTTTTTTCTAATAAAAAACAAATGAAATAGTTTTGTTAGCTCCTAACAATCTCTCTATATTACTCTGTCTGTGGCACAGATCTAGCTGAAAAGTTGGATAAATTTGCCCTCGCTGAGCTCCATGCTGTGGAGGTTAGATTGCTACAAGCACATGCTCAAGCTATTTTAAGACAAACTTGCACACCTTTATTCTATGTTGAACCCTGGAGTGCAGACATATGCTGTGGTGTTTAGTCATGAGTAATGTGAAGACATCCATGTCCTTTGAAGCTCAGAAAATCCCACTTCCTAGTTTCTCAACCAATATAAATTGTACACCTGGTATTTTCAAATAAATCTTGTGCACTTACAGGCACGATTTCACTAAGTTAAATTTGCAGAGGAAAACAGCATGACACATTTAAAAGGTACACTCTCAGCAGTCAGTGAAGCTGAAAAGACAGTGCCCTTGATGCATACTTGGAATTTTCATCAACCCCTGCAGGACTAATTTAAGATTAATTTTTTGTTCCAAGAGAATTTAGCATGGGACCTGGCCCTAATGTCTTGATAAACTATTAAAATGATCTTTTAGACTTTTGTCCAGATAATCTTAAAACATTACTAATTACTCATAAAACCTATGTTTAAGGTTTTTTTTCTTATAGACTTTCCAAAATACTTATAAATCCTGGGAAACTTTAAGGTAGGAGGGGAAGAGCTTAAAATTAAAGTTGTTTAAAAAAATAAAATAAAATTATGAAAACAATCTGTTCCAAAAGTAGAAACTCATAGCTACATTTTGCTATCATAGGTTATGTGGGAGAGGATATAGGGACCAAAATATTTTTTTAAGAACTCTTTGACAAAATGGCCCATAATCATCTACTGATAATGTTGATCCAGTGCAAGCCATAATGTTATATGATGTCAACAGAGCAGAGGCATTTGCAAACCAAGAGCAAAAATTGTAGCTCAAAAAATTGTAACTCACAGGAAGGATATTGGGTTTGCTATACATGTGCAATCTGAGCACAGAGGAGTACACCCAGGGAAAACAATTTGTTACAGCATGAATTCAGCAGTAGTGGTTGGAACAAGGGACAGGGCCATAAAACTTCTTCAGCTTTCTGTATTTGAAAACATCCTCATGTCTTCAGTCCTTCACTTTGCATTACTACACACAACAGGATGCTTGGTTTCTTCTAAAAAAGAATCATGGGCACTTGACTGTGGGCAATTGAGTTATTCATTTTTCTGAATAATTTTAGACTTCTTAAGAAAGTATCCAAATATTATTGTATCTCTTATTATAAATTTAGTATTGCATTTCTGCAAGAATTACTTTTTCTTTGGAGTAGTGTTTATTTGATTGTTTGCAGTTACACACACATGGTCAAAGTATTGAATGTTGGAGTAGAATAGGGACTGCTCTGTAATAACTGATAAATATTTGATATCAGCATGGTTATTGGGATCTTTTATTCATAATTTTACTAGGCTAAATCAACACTGCTGAAGGCAAAAAAGCAGAGAAAGCAAATTGTGGTTCACTCTAGTAAACACTTGGGATGTTGTTATAAGCCATGACACTGACTGTGTATAGATGAACTTCCCAATTAGTTTCAGATGGCTAGTCTGGGTACAAAACTGCAAAATAAAAGAGGAAGGAGTGAATTAAAAAAAAAAAACATGCCCTAGTGTAGTGAGGTCAGGCAGACAGTAGAAAGTTGTGTGTGAGCCAAAGACCCTAGACAGAAGAGATAAGTGAAAGAGCAGAACCAAGGGAAGCTGAGCCACTGCAGTGGTGAGCTGATAAAAAAGGGGCCACTTCACCCCTTCTGCTCCTGCTCCCAACTCCTTAGCACCAATTGCCTCCCTTGTTCCAGCATTGATGCTCCTCTGTCCCCACAGCACACTCAGGAAGAGAACTAAATTAGCAGAAAACAAATTTCTGCTATGTTCTCAGCTGCTCTGGCTCACTTGAGTGCCTGAGCTCGTAAGTGAATTATCAGCAGCTGGAGAGGGAGGGAAACTGCTCCTTTCAACCACAGTTGAGATTTTACTGAAACCTTAGAGACTACTAAAAACAACACACTTTTGGATGTACTTAACCCTTGAAAACAAAGCTAAAAGTTATGTTTCCAACAGCAACTTCTGCTAAGATAACAGAAGTGAAGAAGGCCGTCTTCAGCACTGTCAGAGACTCCCGATGATGTGTTGTGATTATTCATCTGTCCAGGGGAGATGAATCACTGATCACACTATCTTAAAGATTACCATGAGGCTGAAGGAAAAAAAACAAAACATGCCAAGTAGAGTCTTGACTTGAGGGTCAAGGGAGGTAACTTAAAGAGAAAAAATGTGGCTAACTGAGCAACTTTGATGAGTGTTTGCATTTAAAAGGCTTCTCTACTGAAGTTCATATACTAATTTTATGTACATATAATTTTAATGAAGATTCTTCATTAAACTAATTGCTATAGAATATCTTATATCCAAATGTTGAACATCTGCTTCTATGACAGAAAATATCTTATAGCCATGCCTGTCTACTAAGGGAGATATCAGAGACATCTGTGAAATTACCAGAGTTTAAACTTTTTGAAAGCACCAAAAAAGAGTCCTAAAGCAAGTTTGTAGATCTCACTGTGGACAAAGGGTGATAATAGGAGGTACAGTGAATATCCATCCAAAACATATATAACACTGAGATATGTCAATGTATTTTTGGAACAGAGTTGGAAAAAGAATAAACGTTTATGGAAAAGTCTGTGCCTAATGGAAACTGGGGAGACCAGAAATCAGCTTTGAGGTGATATCTGGATTTGTTTTATGGAGGAAAGTCCCGCTTGCTTCCTAGCTCTACCATAACTGTAATGTACAGAGTATCACAAAGTGTGGTGGCCTGTAGAGTTCTGCACAGTAGACAGCTTTCAAAAGTTCATACCTACTAAGTCTGTGTGCACATATGAAGTAAATACATGTCCATGGTGCACCACTGAACCTTCATTCACTGAAGTAAGTTTGCTAAGGTAGCTGTGATTCATTCTCCAGAAAAAAGCACATCAGGACTGGAGTCTGGGATAAAGTAAGTCCAAAAAAGACAATTCTGATAGACTCAGAATTGGTGACTAGACTTTATCAGCAAGGAATATCTCTTTGCCCATCCCAGTGCCTGTGAGCAGCAGACACCTCTTTCTTTTAATTTATCATGGAGATTTCAGGTCTCATACCCCTGATTTCTGAAAGAACAGGTTTCTCAAGCAGCAAACTGCTGGAAAGATCACATTGAATACAGGTGCCAGAGAAGCTGTTTGAGAGTACTACTATTCAGATGTACCTGGTATGTTTAGAAGACACTTCTTAACATATTTCAGGAATGGGAAAAATATATTTTGAAAGCCCTAGTCCTAAAATACAATGATAGCAAATATATATGTAGCAGATCTATCAAGAGAAGAATTAATTAAACATAACTTCTGATGGGTTGTAGGTTTTTTCTTATTTATAGATTTTCCATTGACAATAAGGTATCTTAATGAATATTTTTATGGAAAAAATATATATTTCATCTGTATGCATTCTCTGACAGAGGGGATAAAGGAACATCCAGTCTTCCCTTTGCTGGATTGCATAGCAGAACCTTTTAGCAAGTTGTTTGTTTTTATGAAGCACAATATTTGTAAAGCCTCTACCTTTTTCTTGTGCTTCAATGAAAACCTTTTTGGTAGGCAAAAGATGAACATATATTTGCTGGCATGCAATATGGGAACATCTTCATGTCCTCAATAAAGCAGGTTTAAAAACTATCTGCTTCAAGGATGCATTTCAGAGCATTAACAAGAGTTGCCTCAAAATAATGCAATGTGAGAGAATATTCCTTCTAAACCTAAAATAAGTAAAGTAAATGCAGAAATGGAAATGGAAACTGAACATGGAGATATTTGTCTAATTTAAAGTTGCATATATTGGCCCATATTTTTAGTGAGGGCCTCTCAATGCAGATTTGTCCCAAATTCATTGTCATTGCCAAAAACGTATCTGGTGCTCTTTCCCCTTGTAAACTTGTACTTTTTTTATACACATATTTTATCTGACATCTGAATTAACACCTAAGACAACTTGTAGAAGCAAACACATTTGATAACATGATGAAGCACAGAAAAATGTAGAGCTAAATGTTGCATATTCCAAAGGAGTTTGATAATGCTCTAGATAACATACATGATATCAGACAAAACACAAAAACTCACATAATAATGCTTCTCCACGAAGAGTAGAGATGACAGGCAGAGTAGAGAATATAAGCCACATAATGGGGACAGTTTTAGTTCTATCCAGTAAATCAAAGCTTGGCAATGATTTCTAAAGTTTTGATCCAAGATAAAACCCCAAGGAAAGTGATTAAAGCTGTTAGCAGAGTGTGGTCAGTGCAGCAAATGTTACCAATTCAGAGCAGAGATTTTGCTGCTGAAGGGATTTTCCTTTCAAAAACCAGATTAGTTATCCCAGATGTGTTAGAAAAAGCATTTTAAAGAGATTGCATGAAGGCCACTGGAAAATGCAAAATCAAAAAGAAAAATAAGATCTCCTTCACACTAATCTAGAATGAACAATGATACAGAGGAATTTATAAAACCTTTTTTCCAGTCAGACACATCAAGAAAAACAACCCCATATGAACAACATAGGAAAGCTATTACTGTGAAGTAAGCTAAACCATGGAGTTGTTTATTTTGACTAGGTATATGCAGTCTGTTCTATACTACTTGTCTAATTCTTAAAATAGCTTCCCTAGATAACCTTAAAATGTAGAATATGATGGTACATTTGTAGTCTGGTTTGGATCTTTGATTTGGTTGGTTTTGAGGGTTCATTGTAGGGCTTTGGGTTTTACATTTTGTTTACAGTTTGGTTTGGTTTTTGTTTTATTTTATTTTTTTTTTAACTGAGAGATTTCATACTACAGTCGCTTCCTTAAAGGCACAAGATGAGTACCATTAACTCTGATATGTCCCTTTTGTTCAAAATGCTAATAAATATGAAACACAGAATTTAGTAAACCCAACAAATGACTCTACTTTTGAATTACAGAACCATATTGGTTGGGCTTAACATGGGTTGAGAGGGGCCTCAGAACCCTTAAAGCAGGGTTAGCTATGAAGCTAGACCAGGTTGCTCATGCCCTGGAAAGAATAACATTCACATCTCAAAGAAGATCTGGACATTCAGGGGGCTGCTGGAGCAATTGACTAAACATACCTGATCAGTATGATAGTTGGTTGGCTGTTTCTATTATCTGTCAAATGAGAACATTAAAAAACTACAGTTTTAAGTGGCTTACAGCATATGAGTAAAGGCTCACACTCCCTAACTAAAAGGCTGAATACAATATTAATTTTTTTTTAATGATTGTCAAAAATATGAGCATAAGACTTAGAAAGTACTGTTTTTAGAAAACAGTAGTTCTATTTAAGAGATGTGGTTATTATAAGATAGCATGCTTTGAATCCATAAAAACAAGTACATTTGGTTTATGCAGTAAACCCATAGCTACTCATAACAATAAAATTGAATAGTACTATGTCTTTACAAAAAAAACAAATATTAAAAAAATACAATTATTCTTTTTCCCTTGTCATTTGCATCTGTTCCATGTCTTCACAGTGCAAGGATTTGGGAACCAGTGATAATAAGTTAGTATAGAATAATTAACAAGGCAATAGAGTCTAACAGATAACATTGCAGTAGACTTTTCTTATAATAACTTTTCAGTCTTGAGCGCAGTAACTGTTAACAGTACATTTGTAGAAGGATAGTAACAGGAAAAAATTATATTGCGCTTCTCGTATTAAGAAAAATAAATCGGTCAAGTCTATATTGCAGAAAGTAGCAAACTAGCTAGTTTCCTAGTTTTCAATTAAGTTTCTTAACTTGTCATCTGATTAAAACTTCTAAGGTGCTCACCTGGGTAGCCTGCTTCCAGAATCTAAGTTATTATCTCTTCATGTTAGCATACACAGTGTGACATTGGCTTGCCAGCTCCCTCAGAGCTAACCTGTGATGTGTGCATAGCATTTCATTACAGTGTTTGAATGTGATCTCAGGAAATATGAGAGAAAAGGGGCAAGTGGAGGAGAAAAATTTATACTTCTAGAATATTAGAATACTGTCATGAAAGGTAATTAGAGGTTTTATTGTGTGTTTACTTTCAAGATGCTTAAACTAGTGATTTTGTCTAGTTATCAGAATCAAAATATGTGGACTTCAGAGCCATGCATGACCATTCTGAATCACTATAACTTAGCTGTATGTCCTTATATGACTTTTGCCATTATGGCAGAGAAATGCCTCTAGAATATTAGTTAGTTAATTAAATATTTTACTTTAAATATATGTAGCAGAATGGCTAAATTGCAGTCAACATGTTTACATGGACA
This sequence comes from Toxostoma redivivum, assembly GCA_013397375.1. Classification (NCBI taxonomy): domain Eukaryota; kingdom Metazoa; phylum Chordata; class Aves; order Passeriformes; family Mimidae; genus Toxostoma; species Toxostoma redivivum. Next base: position 359,227 of record VXBI01002033.1, on the reverse strand, counting down.
AAGTTGAAATAGTCATCTACATAGCTGAATATTATTTGCCTGTGTGAAAAGACTTAATTTTAATAAACAAATGTTCTGTTTGCCTGAGGTATTGGAAATTTTTCTGGCCTCTACCTTATTTCCAGTTCCACAGGAATCCAACATCTCTGGTTGGCACAGTGCAGTACAATTTTCAATTAATTTGCTTTCCTGGATTAATCTGGTTTTATTTCTTTTAGCAAAAACATAGAAATGGGTTTCTAGCCACATATGTTAATTCAGATTGCTTGACATTTTTCATCAGCTGAGGGCGCTAATCCTGGTGTTTTGCACAAATTACAACTCAGTTGCATGATGTCTATGTGAATTCCAGCAGTTTCAACTGAATATATTTCAAAACGGAAATACAGGAGGGAGGAGGGGGAAGTCCTCAGCCTACTGAACTTTGCTATAGTGTTGTCACAAGAGTTTAAAGAACTATGAGAGAAAGAAACTTCAATGAGTAATGGTGGGTTGAACAAATTCCTGTATGTCCCTCATGTATATCACTTGCTGTTTTAAGGTGTGCTTCATTGAAGTTGAAAAACACTTTGAGATCGGCAGATGAAGGGTACTACAAAATGAAAAGCGATGTTGTTATTAGTTTGTGTATTCCAAGCCCCTTTAGGACAGCTGCAAAATCAATAAACTGGAGTTTGCATTAGAATCTTTGATCTTAAGTAAATTCTTTATCTTTGAATTAGTGGATTCAAGGCACAAAAGAGAAATATAACCTTTTCTGTGCATTTGAGTCTTGTTTGCTCCCTAATGCATTATGTATTACATAGTATGTTGTTCTTGATCCTCCAAGCTATTTGTAATTAATGAATAATATAATAAAACCCATCACATCTTCAGTTTTAGGACAGTAAAGTAGTTTATATACTCAAATAAGTTAAGGCACCATGTTATGTTCTCATTCTAGGTGCTTGAAAATTGGGAAAAGCATAAATAAAAAAGTTTGTGTTGTTTGAAGTGCATGGACTGGAATTACATACATGAATTAGACTTCCTGCAATATTTGCTCTTACCAATGCATTAAGACTTACCACATCTGCTGAGATGATGCCCCAGGAGTTTAATCTGTACTGTAGAACTACACCAGGACTGCTATTGCCGTTATTTTATTGTTATAGTGCCCCTTAGACTCATACTTTAGTTTCCCTCTCTGTAACAGAAATGGGAGAGGTTAAGTGTTTTACTGCTCTAGTTGCTCTATATAGTATCCTCTGCAGAGTACATTTATACTCCTTGTCTTGTAAATATTGAGTATAAGAGAAATCTGTATAAAAAAGGAAGACATGAGGTTTTTAGAAATATGCTCTGGTTATGATAACTGTAAAATAGTCACAGAACACAGACAATACCCCTCATATGGAAAAATGGCTTTCAAATAACCTTAATGTAGAGTATTCTGCTACCAATCTTGGGTTTGTTTGTTTTGGTTCTTTTGATTTTTTTTCAGACTGGTATGTAAATTGGAGCTTTAGCTGCTCTTACAATCAGATTTAAATTGTTCTTGCCACCTCACTTTAATATTTTTTGTTTAGTAATTTAAATGTCATTTCTCAGAAACAAATATCCAGGATAAAAGGAAGCTATTGCATAGTTGAATGGTGTTTAAAGGCATGGAGATAAACAAAGTCTATTGTAATTATGCCAGGGGCATAATTTTGACTGTTCTGCTCAGCCTTCTATAATTAGTCTTGAAAGCAAATACTATTACATTCAGCCACGAAATGAAGTGGAAGAGCTCAGTTTATTAGAGATTAATAAAGTCTCCATGAACATTCCTAGAAAGCTACTGAACCCTTAAGTATAGATTATAGGTCAGAACACACTGCCAGTACTTTCTCAGAGGGCAAGAAATTGAGTACACTATATCTATTAACTAAAATGAGAGTGAATGGAGGGCTGTCGAATGTTAATGGAAGATTTTAACAAATTACACCACAGAAAAAGATGTGGTATTTTTATTACAACATTTAAATGTATTTTTAACAGTCTTATAACTGTGATGCTTTATGAAAAAATTCACAACTCTCATTACTGAAATTCATTGCAGCAATATGTGCATGTTTAAGTAGTATTGCTCATTTATAAAGACATTTAAATGTAATTTTCTGAAAAATTCTAAACTATATTACCAAACTATATTACCAAACTATATAAACCTCTTGCATTTGAAATGGTGTCTTTTTCCACCCAAGGAAATTCTAAAGAGAAGTGCCACCTAGCAATAATTTCACTTTTCCTTTCATAAACGGTACACAGAACACCAAAAGTGATAAAGCTATTGTGTCAGCTTTTCAGAATAAGCATTACTGCAAGCCCTCATCATAGCATTGTAAAGAGCAATATCAATGGAAAATGGATACCTAGGTAGGGAGAAGAGAATCTAACAACGTTTCAATCTCCTGAATGGTGGAAAACACTCTTATTAGTATACCTACAAACTATCTTCATTCTTTTAATTATTCTGTTTCCCATAATAAATTTCCCCATGTTGACACGATTTCTAGGAAACTGCTCGAAGTTTTTAAAAGCGCACAAGGAAATTTACAAAAAAATATTGTTTTCAAAAAGCAGTCTTCAACAAAACCATTCTTATTTTGTATTAGACACAGTAAGGGAGGTGGTGGAGTCGCTGTTCCTGGAGGTGATTAAGTGAAGACTGGATCAGTGCCATCGTCTGGCTGACAAGGTGGTGATAGGTCATAGGTTGGACTTGATGATCTCAAAGGTCTTTTCTGACCTGGCTGATTCTGTGATTCTAAATTATATATATGTTGTAAATCTGACACAAGGCAAATCCCATGGACTTGCCATTCTCTTGCTCATCTAAATTAACTTTGTGTATCAAATGATAATTAACTTGATTTGCAAACTCTGAAACTCCTTGTGTTGCAAAACAGAAGTCACAGTTGCTCTGAAAAAAAAAAAAGACACAAAACTCACAAACAAATAAAACCCCAAATAAATCATATTCATTTGAATAAATATTGAAAAATGACCAATGTCTTAAAGCATCTCACACTCCCTTCTACATGCATAATTCTGCATTTAACACATGCTTTAAAATATGTTATGTCTTTATATTATCTGATATAATTTGTCAGATATATTTCTTAGGAAAACTGTAAGGTACAGATCTTTTCTCAGTGGACCAATATTTCTTATTTCTGTATATATATGTGCATTACTTCATTAATTACCATCAACCACTTTAGAGTAACTCAAGGAATTTAGTCCACCTAATCCACAGAGGACTGGATATCTACATCTCTGGAGAAATACATGTTATTACCCCTAGATGGATTTTTTTTTTTTTTAGTCTTTAAATGCTTTTCATATTTGAATAAGACTTTTAAGACTGGCAGGAATTGTGTGTGCCTATGTGTGTGTGTGTATGTTGAGCTTCAAGGTTTTCTTAATTTTCTCCTGTGTAAACTGCTATTATAATTGTATTTTATTAGGGTAGAACTGTATGTTCAGGCACGAAACTCCAGCAAAAAATTCCAATTAGTTAAAACAACAACAACAAAAATAACCTAATATGGAGATGCTGGACATTTGTTTGAATCATTTTGGGATAAATCCAAGTTTACTTCAGCGTACCAAAGTGGTACTAGATTATGGTGTATGCAACAGCAAATTCAACTATTGTAGGTTATGAATTGACCTCAAAGGTCAGAAAAATGGCATAGTTGGATAGAAGTCACTCAATAGAACTATTTACACTGACATAGGTGATCACTTGATTCACAACAGAATATGCATCATTTTGTTTGAGTACCACTTAATCAATGATTATGCAAAATAGTTATTGAATATAACTGAAAACTGATCTTTGTGAAAAGTGCATTTGCATTATTCATTATGTATGTGCGAGCATTATTATGTATATCTGTGTTTTAGAATTTGGTGCAAATAAAATTTTGAGTGTTTCCTGATGTCCATTATTTTTTCTTTTGGTAAGATTAGAAATAATTGGCCTCTAGATAATTAGCATATACAGAAGACCTTTTTTTCCAAATAAGGTGAATTTATTAGCCAGGCAGTTTCAAATCCAAAATACAATATAAATGTAAAAAGTAGTGTCTAGAGTTCATTTTAGTTGCCAAAATATATTTATATTTACAGGTAAAGTCAAAAATATGCCCTTAAATATATTGACCTGTATGAATATACTTTCAGAAGTTTAGAAGACACATATAATTGAATGTTTATTAAAGCCTAAAAAAAAGTATGTGTAACCATTACATAACCTCTACTGAATAAGGTAAAGATACAACAGATGTTTGCTCAGTTATAATTTGCATTTAGCATTTTATAGATTGCTAGACTTTTCAGCATCTTCTTACATCTTTCTTATCAGAAACAGAGAAAAAGGTGAAGTAGAATATGTAATGCAGACAATTATACATATCTTTCCTGCACTATGGCATGAATTCATTAAATAAAATAGTACACAGTGTGACACTTGACACTGTTTTATCCAATTTTAATCTATATATGTTTGTGTGTGTGTCTGAAGGTCCATGTATATATATAAATTATATATACATATAAATAACAAATTATGGAAGAATATTAAAATTCTCAGTCAAATAAATACACTAAGTAGTATTTATTTTCAATAAGTAGTCCATTTATATCAACACAGCAACTCACTAGAGTTTGCATTGTATCTTTCTTTGAATAAAGATCAATGAACAGATACATTTCTGCAGGAGCTAAACAAGAGGTCCCAGGTGCCTGATCACATTCAGTTTCCAAAAGTAAATCTCTTTTTATACCACTATGTTTTCTGAAAGGTCTATTTGTATTTTTTTGTCCAAATTGGAAACTTTCTGGCAAGAAACCATTGTCCTTATCTTCAGTCAGAGATATAGGTAATTTATTTCCTCACATCAAGCTGGTATTTCACTGAATAAATTGCACAGCTTGTAGACTCACTTGATAAGATAAACAAATGAGACTCTTCGAATTTATATTTCATTGTGGAATGAATTGTTTGAGGCAAGGTATGTAAAAAAACCACAACACATGAAAAGAATAAAAAGATTGTTGAAAGGAGGAAACTAACCATTTTTGAAACTTGGATGCAACTATTTAAAAATATAAGAATGGAAAATATGTATTGTGTCTATACAAGGATAATATAAATTGAATTCTGAGAAAAAGAAAAGAGGTCAGACATAAAGATACTGGAAATCTGCAGAAAGTGAAATCTCTTATTGAATTAATAATATATTTATATAAAAATATTTGTCCAAAATAACTTCTATTTGAAATTAGCAAAGCTTCTCCTAAAAACATTCCTATTTCTATTCCAACATGAAATGGAAAAATTGTTCATAAACAGTTCATCTCTGTGAAAAGATCAGTCCCAAAATGCTGCTGAGGTCAACTTCTCAAGACCCTTCTTGATAAACTGTGAATGGATAAATTAAACTTCCTAAAGACAACAGTATCTTTTTTCACAATGTTATCATATTTTCCGTTTTCTTTTTTCTGTTTGTTTATCCTGAAGTGCCAGTCCTTAATCATCTGTGGTTAGATTTCATTTTTTTACTTCTGGTGGTGCTCCTTTCAGCCATTTACTGACATGCTGACACAGTCAGAATTTAGAAACTCCTATATGCTGAACTAATCCTGAGGATTTCACATGGGAGAAATTTGCATTTCAGTCAAGGTAGTTTGCAATATGGAAAAAAAAAAGAGGCAAAATTAAATAAGTCAGTGCAAGGATTGCTTTTATGATTAGCTATTTATGAAATATTGTAACATAAATTGAAACACAGAGAATATGTATGTAACTTTATATAAGTATGTGTGCGTTTCTATATGTAACGTATTTTCATCCACACAACATAGATTCATAGGTGTGGTGTTACACTACTTCCACCTAGATTTTCCTGACTTACAACAGAGTGCTTAATATTGCAACATGTTTGGTGTCCATCTGTGGAAAACGTAGGTTTTCTTTTTCTTTTTTTCTTTTTTTTTTAATCTATTTGTTCTAATTCTAGAAAGTTGCCCAGAATGCTATTTACGTTACACCAAATAGATTAAAGGATTATATTTTCTGTAGTTATATAAATATATTGTTTGTTACAGAAGTGTACAGCTATAAGTGTATAGAGACAGTTTAATTCCTGGAGCCAATATCTTTTCTTTAAAAAAAATTATTTCTTCCAGATTGGATTGAAAGACATTCTGAAAGAAAAGGAACTTCATATTTTAATATAACTTTTATGTTGGAATAAAAAGTTTGAAAATAAGTATACAAATACAGACATATTTTTTCATTTCAAAGGAAACTGCCAATTTTTGTTGCAAGTACATGCATTAGTATTTTTTCAGTTCTGATATTTAAAAATTCAAAACACAGAATGATTTTTTTCATGTTAATTGGCTCTTTTATCCAAAACTAAGTCTCTTAGGAAAATAAGAATTTTGTTCTGTTGCACTTATTTTATTGAAGTAGGAGTTATTCAGAGTTTGCTGTTTCTGCATGTGGAATAATGAAAACATGTAATTTCCTGCAAAATGTAAAAACAAATAAATAAATTAAAAACAACCCCTCAAACCAGTGGAAATCAGTACTTCTTAAATTTGCCAGTGTAAAGTGGCACTGGAAGAATGTAGTAATCATAAAAGCAAAAAAAAAAAGTAAAGTTTTTTCTGGAAGTTACCTAGGCCAACATCTTGTTTAAAGACTCAGTTCCAAAATTACCTCATCATATTACAATGTTTAATAAGTACTGCTTGTCCCTGAGCAGGCTGCCATACACTTCTAAAAACATATTGGCAGCAAGAAATGTGCAGTATGTAAAGCTCAAACTGACTTGTAAATGCAAGTTGATAAAATCCTAATATAGTTCAGCAACCTAAAAGTTCAGTTTTGGCATCAACTTAAAAAAGTCTTGGGTCAAATGATTGTTTGCAGGTCTCATAAAGCACCTGTAGTAAGGATAGGGACTGTGCCTTCATATTCTGAGTTTATCTTCAATGCCTGCAGGATAAGAATGAATTCTTTACCAGTCACTAAAGAGCAAATTCATCTGAAAGACAAAGTATTTGCCAAGACTTAGAATTTATCCTGAAGTTTTAAAATCAGACCTTAACTTTCTGAAAATCATTTATGAATTGATCAGAGCCTAATAAAACTAAATAGTAATGAAATCATATATCTACATATAAAAACCTTTATCATATCAGCACTTTAAAATTAGTTCACATATTATTCAAAAACAGTTCTTGAAGCTATGTCCTTCCATCTGTTTTTAGGAAACTAATTTCTTTATGGTTGTCTTATCAAAATATGGAAAGTATAAGTTGAATTCTGTGTAGATGATGTCTGGTAAGGTTTACTGGCAGAAAGGAATCAATAGATGAAATCATATGAGGAATCTTTCACATATTGAAAATGAAGCCATGTATTTGACATGCCTGTGCTGAATTTGGTGGTTGCAAGGGTAATCTCAGAAAGGAAGTGTGGACTTGATTTAAACTAGTTCGTCGCAGACAAAAGCACTCTCTCTGAAGCAGATAATTTTGATCTACAACCTTCTAGGAAGTGCAATTTTGCCCAGCCAAAAGCTATCATAGAAAACAGAGGTGTGTGTGTTTCTGCAAACACTGAAACTGGATAATCTTAAAGATCTCTTCCAACCTTGATGATTCTATGACTCTGTGAAACTCATGGTAAATAAAATTGCTATTTTAATTGAGACATAGGAAAGCATCAACATGCTAATAATTATTTTATTGGTACAAAATTTTTTTGGACTCAAATGTTTGGCATTCAGATAGAATCATCAATCACTCTGTTCAATATAATTGTAATAAAGTAACATTTTCATGCTTTTTTTTTTTGCACACAAAACTGTCCACGAGCAAAAAATGAATATACATGTAAAAAATAATCTATACCCTTATACTTTTTAATCATGTTATCCTAAAGTGATAGCGTTTGATAGTATTTAAATGCATTACTGTGTTCCTCCAGAAACAAAGAAAAGCAGAGGTGATTTTGATACAATTGCCATTAAAATTAACAGAAAAATTACCATTAAGTTGAGACACACTGGATACAGCAGCATTATTGACTGTTTTGGCTGATCAAAAGCAAATACATGCCCACTAAATGCATAAACTGGCTCTGTTTTACCCCAGAGGACTCGTCTACTAATAGATGAAGGTAATTCATTAGATTACTATCCAGAAAAGCCTTTGAGGATACTTTCAGAAAATAAGAAAGAATTCAGTAGATTTCTTTGTATTCTTCTTACTTTAATTCCAGAATGGTCTCCACTCTCCCTGTCCTTCTATTCTAACTCCCAAGCATGTTTGGTTTTGGATTTTTTTCCCAAACTATTCAAACTATCCCTCTCCATCTGGTGCATTCAAATTTTATATAACACCTTGCATACATATTTTTCAGAATTTTTGGCATTAGTGATTGTGACAAATATATGGAAATACTTTAAGTGGTAGAAATTTATTTATATTTATATTATTTATATTTCAAGTTGTACCAACAAAATGGTCATGAACACAATTGTACTACTTTAGCTCGGTTACCTTAGCACTATGTTTTGCTGCTAGCTCTTGGTGTCATTCCTTGCTGGCAGTGAATCTCTCACTGCATTGGCTCACACCACAGCATGTGACTTGACTCCAAGTCAGGCTGATTGAAGAAATGACTGAGGAAATGGCCAGATTATCTCCTGTCCCATCTAGACGATGCTGCCTCGTTCAGAAGGATAAAAAGGATAGATTTAAAGCCAGGCCTGTTCTCTTATCCTGAGTTTCAAAGAACTAATTCTAGCTGATTTTATTTATTATTATTAGTAAAACAGGAAGAAAGTTACAAGGTCAAGATTTCAGGAAAATAATCGACTGGGAGTATATGAAGTATCTTGTAAGTATGTAACTACTTAAAAGAACATTTCTTATCTTCTCTATTATAGTACTTTGATCCCAGATACAACAAAAATCTACTATGAAACCCATCAAAAATGTCCAAAACTGAGATGCGATTTGGAAACGTTTTTTAGGGGTGAGGTTTTGTGGGTCGTTTTTTTTTTTTTTTTTTTGGTTTTTTTTTTTTTTTTTTTTGGTATTTTATTTATATTATTTTACTAGTAATTTTATAATTTTCTTTGTGGAAAATCTGAAAATTAGAAACAACATGAGTTCCCATCAAAATAGGCATTGAGAAATAAATCTGGTGGATTTGGCTGCATTAGGCTTACAGTTGGACTCAATGATCTTAAGTATCTTTACCAACTTAAATGAATCTAAGATTCCATGATTTACCAATGAGTTTAAATTTGTAGCTGGAAGGACTCAACAGCTCACTGCTGTCAGAGTAAATGGAACAGCTTTTTTGTTGTATTTCTGGTCAGTTTTTTTAAGTTGGATTAGTGAATTATATCAACTGTCGTGGAAGAATTAAAGAACAATAAAACCTCAAGGACAGAACTATACCATGAAGTGAAATAAATTTTAGATCTTATTTCCAAGCAGGACAGATATACCAGGAAAAATGTGAAATTTATATCTGCTTTAAAATCCACTCCAACAGTGTATACAGAACACACATTCACATGGAAGATGGTCTCTCCTGCCTCAGTCCTACTGCGACCAGCACTCCCGATAGAGTGGAAAAGGATGCTCACTCCAACCAGTCAGCATGAGGAATCCTCTCTGGCAAACTGGTTTCCATAAAAAACACACCTCAGGTTCACCTTCTTCATGGTGTTAAATTTCTGTGAACTTGCTCCCCTGCTCCCATTCCCACTCTTTTCATTGTTTTCTCTCTTAGTTTGTCATGATTGGCAGAAGAAGTCAATGGCCTTACTGGTCACAACACCCCAGGCCAATTCCTTTGGCTTTCTCCATGTCTAAAGTCAAATAGCTGATACTTCCTGGCTTCTGGCACTGCTCTCTACTCTCACCATCCCCAAAAAATGGATGTAAAGATGTAAAACTTTAATGAGTCCTTCTCTCATTTCCTCCCTATGTATATCCAGATAAAACCGAGATCTGCTTGGTATGTCTCCCCTTAGCCATTTTCTGTGCTCGTCTTGCTGTTTCTCAGTCCATACCAAACCCATCTAACAAGTTAGAGCTAGGCAGACATAGTTATAATCTCAGTAATCTGAGTACTACCTTCATTAGGTGTCACCCTGTGACATCAGTTCTATACAGGATGCCAAAGCCAATTGTAACTAACCTGGCAGACATGAGAGAATTCATCCAGGTGGGGAGAATAGAGAAAATGGTCTGCAAGTTTTTGTTGACTATTAATGAGCTTTGTTCTAGCTAAAATCTACTACTTCACCCTTGAAATATCTGATTTGAAGAGTCTGTCATTTATCTCTTCCCAGTCAGAGTTTGCAGCATGACCTCTCATACTTCTAAGCCAGCCAGTGCTCTGCTGACCTGGTAGTTATTTGATGCATAGAAGCTTACAAGAATTATAGTAGGAGGGAATTATTGCACTCAAGAAAATATAACAGTTCAAAGTGATTTTAACAGAAGCATTGATTTACCTTTGAATGCAGACAAGCTAAGTTGCAAAATGAAGTTTTGGTGGTAAAAATACCCCAGTGATTCAACTCAGAGAATCACTTATAAAATATTCTTAGCCCATAACAGGTATACTCTCCTCTGGAACTATCATGATCTTAAGTACCTCCTAGAACCTACTTTGTCACCACTGTTAACACCACAGACTCAGAGATCTATTAATATAGTGTCCATTTCTCTAACAAGTATTGAATGGAAATAATTTGCTTCTACACAATCCCTTATAATTTTGATAGGGGATCAAAATTAAAAATCAAAATCTAAGATGTTTCTAATTAAAAGATCATCTTCATTATGAGTATACTGCTCTGATATAGCAAAACAGTGACATAGGTGACTGGTTCATTTATTTACTTATTCCTCAGTGGTAAAAATCCACTGTTTGGTCCATGCCTGATTAGAAGTTGGACAGATAACCTCTTCAACACTTCTGAATTATTGGATGCTCTGTTTTATGTATTTCTTGCAATAATTCTGCATTTGGAAAAACATGGAAGTGCACCATACTTATTAAATATGAAAATCTAATAAATATGCACCTGCACTGCTACGTACAAGGTTTCAGCCAAATTAGTTGCTATTCCTAGCCATTAATTAAAGAGCAGAATTTCTGTATTTGGGACAAAAAAATCTGTGCCAAAGCATCTGTTCTCTTTTCTTGAAATGCATGATTTGTATTTTCTAATACAGATTCTAGTAAATAATGTGAGAAATTGATTCTACTCAGAAAACAGAACTGTACATCAAGGAAACCTGCCATGTGGGACTAGGTCTTTGGCCACACTGGAACAGCTAATAAAAGCTTTAAAAATAATACACAGTGTAAGAATCTGAGTGATGCTTGTTTTAAAGACAGGAAAATATACAGGACACTGTTGGTTCTTAAGCACGAGAAGAGAAAGCATAGCAAAAACTAAAAGCTATTTGAATGACTGATTTTCAAGAAGCAATTTTCCAGTTTTGAAAAGTGGAATTGACAAAGGAATTGATGCATATCTTAGAATCATAGAATATCCTGAGCTGGAAGATACCCTAAAGGATCACCAAAGTGCAATCCTTGGCCCAGAACAACAACATCCTCAAGAGTCACACCATGTGCCTGAGAGCATTGTCCAAACCCTTTTGGACTCCTATCAGGCTTTGTGCTGTGATCACTTCCCCGGAAATCCTGTTTCAGTGCTCAACTCACCTCTGGGTGAAGAATCTTTTCCTGATGTTCAACCTAAACATCCCCTGACTCAGCTTCATGCCATTCCTTTGGGTCCTACTGCTGTTCACCAGAGAGAAGAATGAAATTGCTCCAAGCTTTGTGAGTTCTTCATGCTCTGTTCAGAGCATGCAGTAGAGGAGGATGAAAAGTCAGCAGATGTTTTCATTACATTGATTTTACCTTCTGAGGAACAAAATACATAAGTATTAAGGAGAGGCCTGGTAATTTATTACTTATTTTCTTCAACATTACATCGTGCATACTCACAGTTAAACTCTGCTACAAACCTGTGTACCTCTCCCTCAAGTTACGAAAAAAAAAAAAAAGATAAAATATTATTTCAATTCAATTCTCAGGACATATTTTTTTCTTAAAAATAAATACTTGTTTTGTGCTTTATGAAATGTCCTCCTATGCTTCAGTTCAAAGTTGGGGTTGTTTGCTACGGAAATGATTGCAACATTACATATAGCAACTATTCTCAAACATAGATTAATCCTAGCTCTCATTAGCAGAATTTTAGAATCTAAGAATATTTAGTTTGTGTTCAATTATGTGAAGCACTAGAGAGTTCATAACAAGAAGATTTAGCTGTTCAGGATGAAGGAATACTTCTGCCCATTCATTATTCTTTAAATTGACTGTTTTGGTTTCTAATTGAATGAGTCTTTATAATTAGGAAGAACTCAGATGATAAGCCTTCTTGTCTTCTAATGAAGTCAGTCATTTGATTCTGAAATCCTGTCTCTAACAGCAAATCATATGTAAGTTAATGAAATATCTGCATAGGTTTCAATGGGTTCTCTATCACTGCAGAGGGAAGCAAACACAGTTATATCACGCCTACTGTTCTAAGCCAAATTATTAAAAAATAGTCACTATGTGTTGAATATTCTTTAATATTCTCTTGAATATATTCTGGTCAAAACCTACAAAAATACTAAATATCAGCTTTATTTTATACGAAAAGAGGAATGCCAAAGTGGAATTTTGGCCAGATGTCACAATAGACACAGAAAGGAATACACAGAAAAGAAATAGGAAATAAAATAATGAAGTAGCACTTTTCACTTGATACAATGCACTTATAATTTTTATTTTAGAAGGGAGTATAAGATAAAATAATTCCAGGTTTATGCAATTGAAAATTGCCCTTGGCTTCATTAAGTCCAGCCTAGAGATGTAAGCATGCACACAGGCACAGACACACACAAATATACACACAGTACATTACTTGTTTAAATTCCCTGGAGGCTTTTTTGTGTAAGAGAAATCTTTTGCCTTAGTACATTACCAGTCTGTCATTTCCAGTCATAATGAGCTATTTTACTTTGCATCCTCTTCTTGAAGTTTTTTATGAGAATCTTTGCTCTTCCATATGGATAAGTATTTTATGATTTTCATTCTTCATTGATTTAAAGGTCATTATCAATTCTAGTTATTTTGCCCACAGCTCTTTTTTGTTTTCATGCAACATCCCAGTCCTTCACTGACCTTTGAAATACTTATGAAAGTTACGGTAATTTTTTTATCTGAAATTGTAGGCTTTGAAGCGTAACTCTCTTCCATCATACACTCTTAACTTCGCCTGTAGGAACTGTGAATCATATTCCTGTTTAAAACAAGTTTCATGCAGAAAGCAATTATTAAAAAAAAAGTGAACTAACTTAAACTTAGTTTGAGGCATTAACCTTCCCATTCGTTCAGACACTTTGACTGGTTACATTCTGCCTTGATTTTTTGTTGCCTGTCAGTAGAAAAGTATCCCATCAATATGCAATAACTTGAAGAAAAGAAAGGATTTCCTGTGCTGGTGGGCAGAAGCAATACAGATTGCTGTGTCTGAATACAAATTATTTAACAATTTCTATGTTATTCCGTCCACTAACTTCAATGAGAACATTTTGTAATGCCAAACACATAACCATATCCATTTCAGCATTCTCAGTGTGTGACTTTGGTTCATATTGGAGTTTTTTGTTTGTTTGTTTGGGATTATTCTTGTTTTGTTTTTTGTTTTGTTTTGTTTGTTTGTTTGTTTTATATATGTCTCTATGGGGATGAACATCTCTGTGTCTGGGAATTTCTAATCACAGATACTACGTGTTAAAATGGTGTCAATTTAAAAGTCCGTTGTCAGGTCAACATTTAGCTGCTGGGAGATAGGAGCAATATACAACAATCTTTTGTTTGTGTACCAGAAGGAAAGTCAAAACCAGCAGCTAGTAAGTTAATTGTCTGAATACATCAGGCATTTATAAAAATCCCAGAACACAAGACTTGCAACAAACACAGCTTACTTTTCCTCTTTCATCTCCTAAATCAGAGTTCATAAGATTTTGATATGTCAGAGACCAGATTCCATCCTTTTTTAATTGCTAAAAATGTGAAGTAAGTGTATTGGTTTGAATGGGGGAGCTTAATTTACTGAGATTTTTAATCATTAAATGTATAGTAATTTGGGGTTCTCTTTCATCTCCTCTCTCTCTCTAATGTTGAATGCAAAGCTCTTTTGGGAAATCCAGCTGATCTACAAAAGATTATTTCAAGTAACAACAAAAATACCATATGTCACTTGCTGCTGTGCTGACAAAAGCAAATTCTAGTCAGAAAAGCGAGGAGTTTAACAAAGGAAAGGCCAGCTACATGATCAAAGGGTTAGTGCAGTTAAATTAATTTTAGTCCCTTCTGATACAGTGCAATATAGTACAAATCCAGTTTGCACATCCAGCAAATGGGTATATACGTCCTGCTACCACAATCCTGGGGAAAAAAAGATGTTTTTCATAGAGTAATTGCATCTGTTTTTGTGGAATTACAGAGAAAAAGCAGTAGAAAAAATAAATACAATGCCTTCTTTTGTGGAGAAGGATTTCCAGCTTGGCAAATATTACATGATCCCCATTAATATAATCCCCTTTTACTCTCACCCCTTCAAGTAGAGCTTTTGAGCAGCTATCACAGAGGAACTGGGAAACTGGCAAACATAAGATGAATCAGGTCACAGTGACGCTTTTATAATGGTGCTGACAATGCTTTTGACCTTCATGTATTGGCAGATAGTTTATTTTCACCACCACTCAGAGCTTTTGTTGTCAACAATTGTCAGTAAAATCTCGATTCATTGCACATTTTTAGGGCATAGGTAAGTTTATTTAAATGCAGTACCAATGGAAGAAGAAGAATACTCATAATTCAATTTATAAATATTGGTATGGAAAAAATGGTCCTTAAATATTCTTATGATTTATAAAATCACAAATAGAAGTTAGCCACTAGGCTAAAGAGAAATCAAAATCTTTATAAAGACATCAGATGCAAACAGATCAATTAGCCTTTATCATGAATATAATAATAGTATTATAATACAAGGCATTAGAAGAATAAAATGCTTTTTATCCTCTCATTTTTCAGTTTGCCAGCAGTGACTTTTCTTGTGAAATCATCTATATTTTTTATTTTTATGGATTTATCTAGAAAAACCAAAATCCATAAATAACTTATTTTCCAATATTACTAATACTGGTCACATGCAACAGACAATTGATTAAAAGCACTGAATGTAACTCTAATTTAAAATTTCCACAGCAATGGAGAAATTATATTTTCCCCATTGCATTGTAAACGATATTTCTTTTAATTTTGCCAAAAAAAGCCTGTTTGTTTTGTTGGTTTTTTTTTAAATGGGCACAGGAAGGTATATTTAAAACAGAAAAAAGATTCTTACTTCTACCTAATTTGTATGAATCATCAAGGAATGAGGAGGAGTAAAGTCTCTTGTTTTGAGTTTCATCATTGACAAGTATGAGACTGACAGTGCAAAAAACTTTCTAACTTTGATAGCTAAACTCTGAGTATTGGGGCAAGGAAAAGAGTGGGTGTTTAAGAACCATCTCACCCTAACTTGTGATTCATTATGTCTGCTGTTTGCCCCCAGTAGGCAGCTGAATGTGTTCTGCTCTTGGCTAGGGTGGATTTAATTTGCTTCATAATTTTGGTGCTGTGTTTCAAACTTGTGACCATAGCAGTGTTGTAATTACTGCTGAGTAGTGCTTGAACAACATTTCACTCTCCTGCCCTTCGAAGTGGAGAAGTTTGGAGGGGACACAATCAGGACAGCTGACTCCAACTGACCAAAGGGACGTTCTTTGCCCTATGGTGTCATGTTCAGCAATAAAACAGAGTTTTTCTAGAAAAATCACTGCTCACAGGTTGTATGGACATAATGTGTGAACATTGGTTTGCAAGTGAGATGTAATGAGTGATCACTGTGGGGTTGTGTTTACTTTTGTTTTGCTGGTTTTCTTGCTTATTAATTTGCCTTTGTCTCTGCCCATGAGTTTTTCTTGCTTTTGCCCTTTGACTCACTCCCCCATCCTTCTGAATGAGAATATATCAGTGTGTGTGAGAGCTTTCCCACTGGCTGGAGTCAGTCCACCACTGTATATAAAAAAAAATTAATCCTCTTCTGGGAAGCTCTAAAAAGGCTAAAGTATGCAGTCACATCAGCACAGTCTTCATCATATCTCTTAAGACTTTTATAGACAAGTCAATGATAAGGTTTCTTGTTTTTCAGATGTCAAAATAACCTTTATTTAGGCATTGAAAGAATATTGGTCACCCAAGCCATTATTTTTACTCACCACTGCCTTCAGAGAAGAGATGCTCACAGAAGAGATGTAATTAATAAGCCCTGGAAAAGTCAAATACATTATGCTAGATCAGCCACATCAACATGAAAGCAACTACCAGCAGAGTCATTTTCACCCTGAGAAAAGAAAGTTGTGATATATTGTTCATATTAGATGGAAGTTAAAGGTAAATGCTAACTTGAAGTTAAGTGGCTAAACAATAGTTTCAGCATCCTTTGGGAGATCCTTACAGGGTCTGGTATAAATGACAGAAAAACTCCAGAAAATCTGAAGTTGGAGTAACAAGTGTAAACTAGGTAGTTTTAAAATCTTCAAAATGGCTTGAGATACTTTCTTTTTGACATCCAAACCCCTTCCTAAGTGCCGCTCATTGCATTTAAATTCCAGGGTTTCCATTTCACCAAAGAAAACCAAATTAATAAAAGCTTTCTGCCTTTTCTATGCATCTTTTTCCGGGTAAGATTGCAAGAGAGAAGTTTGAGCTGGGAGCATCTTAGTCTCATTACATTCAAAGTACAATGTATTTCACCTTAGAGGACAAGGGGAAAACCAAGGAGCACAGAGTTGTTCTTGAGGTTACACTCCACATGTATCTCCTCCAGTGAGACCATGCCCTGCCTCCTCCACCAGAGCTTCCAGAAGAACTGTGAGTCAATGCACAGCTTGAAAACATCGATATGGTCACAACTAACGTTTCCACAGTCTCAGGAAGCTTCTGCTGCATACCTAATTACATAAACACTTTATTATGTATTAACAAGTGGTAAAATACTTAACATGCTTTTGGCAGCTTCTATTTTAAAGAAAAACTTGTGAAGATAAATACTTAATTTAAATATTATTTACCATATCAACTAGAGAGCATTGTAGCTATATACATTGCTACAGGACCAGGAAAAATAGGTTTTCATTGTAATTTGCATGAGTGCGTAGTCACAGCCTCAAGAAAACCTTAAAAAGAACACATAAAGTATTCATATTTTTACTTAAAATAACATTAAAAATGAATGTATTCTTATTACGTTGGTTCATTAATATTTTCAATTTATTCATACTGTATTCTCGGTCTTATTTTTAGCTTACATTTTATTATTTAATAATATGATACCAAGCCTGAAGTTTCCTTTTTACCAATCTAAAACTCAATGCAGTTGATGAGCAGATGAGTTTGAAAATACCTTTAATGAAACATGCCTCTCATGTTCTCCAGGAAGAGTTACATATTAAAATCTATAAATTCTTAACATACTGCAATTTAATGTGTAACTGGGTTTAGATATACTTCAACAAAGTTAAACAAATTTTGCTTTTTTGTCAGACCTTCCTCAGCATACTATAGATACACAGTTTTTAAATCAGCTGGTGAATGATGTGGTTTATTCCCTGGAGTCGTGACATTTTATGCTGGTTAGGTAAAACAATCTAAAAGTAAAGAGTATCTGTAAGCAGCTCTGGCATTTAGCTGACCTGAAATACATGAAGTAAGCAAACAGGAAAACTATGAGTTTTGAGCCCAGCTCTAAGGTTTCTTTAAAAAGGGAAAATGTCCCATATTCCCCTGCAGAGGAGCAAAAATGCAATCTTACTTGGGCAAATTCTGTAGAGATTTCTTCAATATTCTTCCTTAGATTTTTATCTTAGAAATGTTTTCTCAAATTCTTTTGCCAACTAAGAGCTCAATACAGAGGCAGAGTTATAGTCAGTTCACTTGTAGAATTTTAGAGTACTCCTGACTTAAGCCAAAATTAATTTAATTTTTGATGACAATACTCAACTCAAAATCTCTTAAAAAAAAAGCAACAACCAAACAAAGGAAAATAGAAATAAAAATATTTGCAAATTATTTGTCCAAAATTATATCAAACATGTTTCTATTTAATTGCCTGCTAATTTGAGTTCTGATGTAGTTTAGAAAGAAAAATTACTTAATTCAAAATCAATATGAATAATGCTATTTCAAGGGATTTATTAAACTTGTGCTAATTTGTGCTGAAACCTTTCATCGTCCATCAAACTTCCATCCAAGGTTCTCTAAAAAAGATTAATTTCTATAGAGGTTCACCAACTTGTTCTCTGATTTTAAGAGGAATTTGAGTGCCGTTAAGGAGAGTTTGGTGCTTTGCAATTTCAGGATATAGAGAATTTTATGTTATAAAAGCAGAGCTGTCTAAGGTGGCTTAGACTAAGATATGGTCTCAAAATAGAATTTCAAGAAAATAAGCTTTTTTAATGTGCATTGTATATAGAAAGTTATGCAAGGGAATTCTGACATGCTGAGATTTAAAGAAAAGAAGAATGTTTGATGCACATTTAGTGATCTCTTATTATCAAGCTCAGTTTCAGAAACACTGGAACATTTCAATCATTGTGTTATCACAAATAGTCATGGAGAAATTATTTTGGACCTGATAGCTCAGTTTTCTGGGCTGGGGTTGCTCACTTGACAGTAATTAAAACACCTTCCTGTGTGTGACTGACAGTCTCAGGCCTGTTCCCCATTGTCACAGTATATATGTGTTATATATATACACATATATATATATACATATGTGTATATATATATACACATATGTTTTATATCATTCACATTCTTGTAACTGTCTGCATTAATTTCCTGTGTGTGGTTATCTATATTTTCAGTATATTTTAAAGGAACATTGATATCAAAGTATATCCATTATTCCATATTTTTTAAAATGCATTATTACTATGAGTACTACTGCTGTTTTGGTATCCAGGATTAATTAAATTTTCACTATAGCTCTCCTCCAACAGTAGAATCATATCCCCCTTTTTCTAGATATATTTTTTGCTAGCTCTTATTAGTTGTTATGTCATGCCAGCATTTCTTCCTCCTTTAATTTCCTTTTTTTTTTTTTGTCTGTAGCATTTATTTTCAAAAGTATGATCTGGAATTTTTGGTTTCATTTGATTTATTCTCACTGATTAATTTCCAGCTGTTTCCATATTTCATGTGTCATTGATGTCTTTGATAGCTGCCTTCAGGGCTTACATTTTTTATACTTTTTGTTATTGATGCATCTCTCCTAAATATGAGTATGTGCTTTTTTTTCCTTCATTTTCACAAAAATTCATACTATTTAATCCCGGTTTCATAGAACATTCAAAATAGAAGTATATATAAAATTACCTGTAAAACTTACTTTAAACATTAAAAAGTATAAACATTTTATTGGGTTCTCCCAAATCTCAATAAAAATTCTATTTTTTTCAGAATATCCAGCTCAGTTTATCTGTAAAAAATTTATTTAGTAGCTTTAAAATATCATAAAGAGGATTTTTCATATGCCTTTCATGTATATTCTGTAGTTCTGGGTATTACATTATTTTCTGTTAAATTCACACTGTATAAATGCAGAGAATGCAGAAGCTAATGTTACAATGAAATGCACTGTGGTATTTTTTTAAGAAAGATCACTTGAACTTTGAATTAAAACATTATATTTTATATCAGCACATTAATCTGTGAAAATCAAAATTAATCCATTGCTATCAAAGAAATTTTCCTGATATTTTGCAAGATTTGTATCCTTCTTCAACTATTCTGTTTTAGAACCTGTCTGCAATCTTCAACAGTTGTTAAGTCCAAACATGTTCAATTTCCATAAAAAAACCCAAAAGAAAACACAAAGGCATCAGTAACAAAAACTGGCATTGATTTTAAAATATTACTGCTTATATGTGCTCTAAAGCACTCAGGTTTCACTGCTTGAAATCCTAATACCTGCTGGAATTATAACATGTCATATATGTTACTTATGTATGTGTTTACCTTTTTCAGAGAGCAAAAAGAACACTAAATTTTGTAATCTTCTATACATTCTGGCCTAATGATGAACATTTCTATGGAGGCAATGAAGGAGAAAGTGGCTTGAAAAACTGAAAGCAAAGAGAGAAATTATGAAACTATGAACAAAACAGAGGGAAGAGACATAACAGTGGCTTCATAGTCTCAACAAAACTCAAGCATCGAAATCCCAACTGTAACTATATACATAGAGAAAAAAAAAAAGAAAAGATAAAAACATTACCACTTTCAGAAAACCTCTACAAGCAGTGACCATTTTAACATTTCAATTGTTCTTTGACTGCCTGCTTATTTCAAATAAAGTTGCAATAGCCTAAGAAGCCCCCCTACACCAACTAAACCCAATATTCAAATTGATTTTTACAAGATCTCCAAACAGGAACTGTTGCCCCTGGATTTCCTTGCCTTCCGAGATTCTGATGTTTAGATTTATGTCTAACATTTTCCCACACTTCCTTCTCATAAACAGAGGCTTGTTTGCATTCCTCTGTGGAGGAAGAGAGGTTTGATGGATTGGTGATGGAACCTATGGAGTCAGGAGGTTTTACCATCACTGTCCAATCCATGATCATAGTTGGAATTCTATAAATAGACATGTCATGTAAATAAAGTTGCCTTTTGCTGTTCATCTACTTGGAGTCAGGTGTGTGCTTGGTGTTCTCTCTTGTGTGCATCAGCCACCCCCACAAGGAACAATTTCTTGCTGCCACTGGAAGATACATTTCTGCATCTTCTATTTGCATAGATTGCACCAGATATGGTGATCAGCTGATCCTGTTTTCAGTTTCTTTAGGCCATAAACTACCAGAAGGCAAGTTTAATGGTAATTGTTTTATTTTGGAATTATTTAGCTGGGTCTTTTTTTACTGCAAGGTCAGATAAAATCATCTGATTGGGAAAGCAAACAGAACAAGAGAGAAAAAGGGGTTTGAGGTAGGTTTTGAGCCCTTGTTTCAGCTTAGGCATCTCAAAGATTCTTGTATTTCCACTATTTCAGTGTTCCTTGACAGTAACAACAGTTTTAAATCAAGTGAGGTGTATGTTTTCAACCACTGGGTTACAAGGAGCCATGCTTTTCAGTCTGCAGCCTCTCCAGCTGCCAGGTCACCGTGTCAAACATAAAGTGGCACTGCCTTTAACCCTGCTCTCACCTGCACTGGATCTTTGGGAGAAGGCCATCAAGGGGATTGTACCTGCTACTTGAACAATGATAATCATGCTGGTTTGAGCACTTAACTGAACTCTCATGTCTCATAATCATTAAAGAGGACCCTGTAAGAAAACTTGCTAAAAGTATATTGAAAAAAAAAATACAACTGTAATATGCCTATAGAAAGAAAAGGTAAAAGGTAAATTTTATGTAGGTTAAATCTAAGGTTTAGATCTAATTGTGTCTCTCCATTCTGAAATTGCAAAGTGGGAGAGAAGCCCCTCTAAAACACAGAAGTGGGAGAATATTAAGGCAATTTCAGCAATATTCTGGAACTTCTCAGTCTTGAATCAAGCAATCAATGGGAGTTTGGAATGATTATGCATCTTTGAAGAAAATCTGAAAAAACAGGAGCCATCAGATTCTGGAAACACAATCAGTTGAACAACAGTTGTGGAACTGTGATTATACAGGGACTTTTTGAAGACAACACAGTTTAAGTGTCCTTTGCATCAGATTTTCAATCTCACCTATATACACCCTTTGTTCCTGCATCATCACAGCTATTCCAGAAACTTTTATTTAAACAGAGTAAAAAAAAATAATTATCCCAAAAAACTGTATGACTCAATTACTGGTTCTGAGTCACTTTTCAACTAATTTTTTTTGTGCCGGTACAACAAAAAGTATTATAAGATACAATGAAAAGATGATTTTTTAAATATATTACCCTCAATCTCATCTCAAGCAGAGTTCATTGGACTGCAGTCTTGGTTTGGTTCTTCCAGAATTATCCCAAGTCCTGACAAGTACACTAGCAGTAACATGCTTGTTTGTTTGTTTTGTTTTATTTTGTTTGTTTGTTTGTTTGGTGGGGATTTTTTTGGTTGTTTTGTTTTTTTTTTTCCTTTAGAATTGGCTTGCATTTTTAGGGGATTTCCTCATCAGTAGTGAAATGCTTAATTTATCTTTAGCTTTCTAAACTTCATGTATGTGTATTCTAAGAGGAGCAACTATCTGTCATCCAAATAAATATTTAAGGTGATTGTAAATTCTTAAACTCTTTATCTTAAAATTTAGATAAATACTAGTTTTCTACTTGCTTAGAAGGAAAATTTATCTGCTAATTTTCCAGCAAGTAATAACCATTCATTATATTTTGTGTATTTTGTGTATTTAACTAGTATCAGAATTCATGTCATGCAAAAGTAAACTAACCTGAGAAGTTATGTATCTCTGTTAAGACATCTGAAGTTCTTAATTCACTCAAATTGTCTTTTTGCCTAGTTTATGTTATACAGGGACATTACAGCTAGCAAATGTCTCTTAGATGGCATACTTGGTTCAGTCTTAGAGTAGCTCTTAAATCTATCCCAACTTTAATGGTATCTACACAAAATTTTTTTTAATCATAAGAAGATGGAGATACTCTATGGCTTCAATATTTGGTGAGACAATACTTTTAATTTTGTCAAGTTAAAATCTAGTCTCAGTTACCTTCTAAAATATGAAATAAATAGCTGACAAGGCTCAAAGCATGTGAAGCAAATCTCAAGGTGCTGGGTCCTAGCCTCAAAACATTTTTAAAATTGACTAATATTTTGAGTTTAGGAGCTTTTTTGTTTTATTTAGTAGCTTGTCATTGAACCTTTACCTAGATAAAACCTGAGAGGAGAACAAATACTTTTTAAATTCCATTTAAGTAACTGGGAAGAGAGGATCAGAAAAGAAGTCAGTTGAAAAAGTTAATATTGGACATTTCTCAGAAATGAGGATTCTGCTCATTTTTACTCTTGCATCCTGGACAATGGATCTTGTGCCCTGGACCTTTAAATTACATTCAAAGGACAGCTCATGCCACAGGCGAGCTCAGGAGGTCTGCAGTCCAACCTCCTGCCCACAGCAGGGTCACTTCTGAGGTCAGGCTTCCAGCTGCTGAGGACTTTGTCCAGCTGGGTCTTGAAAGCCTTCAAGGATGGAGATTGTACAGCATCCCTGGGCAGACTGCTAAACTACTATCAGAGATAAAGTTTTCCTTAGATCCAGCCTGAACACCTTTTTACTCAATTTATACTCGTTGTCTCTCCAGCTTACCTAGATCCCTCTGAATAGCAGCCCTGCCTTTAAGTGTATTGACATACCCTGTGAAACCCTCAATAATTATCTGTATTATAGGTATATTTCATCTGAGGCAGAAGCTGTATTTAGATTTTCTGCATGCATATATTTCAGATGTTTCACACAATATGAGTAAAAAATTTTCTCTAATCTGTAGATTATTCAAACCTCTTTTAGCATCATCACCACCCTTCTCTTGAGAGACACTTTCCTTCCAAATGTCTTACAATTTAATCAATTTTTTCTTCATCTTCATATTCCTTCAACAAGTTGAAAATCGGGAATTTGGAAGACCTATGCAGGAGCCCAGTATTAAAAGAACGTTTTACCTGTCTAAAATAACCAACTCTCTTCCAGATCTTTTGGGCCAGTTTCTAAGATTTGCAAAGCTCTAATTAGGATGTGACTTCAGATTTCACCTCAATTATTGTTTGCCAACATTTCTTTCTCTCTGGTATATTTGCACAAATTATGAAGCCTTAGTTCAACAAAAATCTTTTGCTTCCCCCCCAAATAAGGAAGGGTCATGGTTGCAATTTTTCATTCATGCTTTAAACTCAAAGGTTAAAATACAATGTTTAAATGGTGACAGAAAAGTCTCAATGAAGAAATTGGGGTCTTTGACCTCAATCTTTGCTGCTTGGAGTGGGAGGTGGAAGAATCATCCTGTGTTTGCTAGCTGAACTACAGTAACCTGCACCTGACAATTTAACCTATTAGATTTTGAGCATTTTTCAGATCAGATCAAAAGCATCAAAGTCTCTGTAAATAACACATTGTAGAAAATTTTCTCTTACTTAAAACTAAAAGCAGAGAAACCCCAACTTTTTAATTTCAAAATGAAGTACATAGACTGTGCAAAATTACATTATGTACTTTTAAAATAATTGATTCTCCTCCTCCTAGGTCACTCTCACTGTATTTCCATCTTAGATTTGCATTCAACTTGTATGTCATGGGACATCAGGCAGAGTAGGTTTTGTTATCAGAGGAGTAGAAAAGTTTAGGAAAAGATGAGAGGAAGAAGTGATCACAAGAGTATCACAAGATCACTTTGACTTGAGAACCATTTATAATCCTATTAAAATTGTGGAAAAAGTTCGGCTTTTTTAATGTTATTGTTCAGTGTTTGTTGTCTGAAGTGTGGATGCTGAATATACTGAAGTAAATAGATAACCTTAAGACAGGTTCTCTTTACTAATTTACTGGCACACTAAATTACTGTGCCTGGTTTTGCAGCCCAACTTGATAAATTATGAATGAGAAAAAGAGCAGGAAGGACAGGTATTTATTAATTTCTAGGTTTTCTTCCAGATATACTGAAATACTTTGAAATACTCAGGTGTTAATGATATAATTTTTTTCCAGAAAAAAAATGCTAACTTCAAGAAGATTATTTCAGCAAACAGCTTAAAAGTTTTCTGAATCCTAAATTTAGGTATACTTCCTTTACAAGCCTTCATGGCAACTCTAAATTAAACTTTGTCTGTTGAGTCAGACAAACGGTAATTCCCAGAGCAAATGACTCATTGAAATTCTCCTGTGCATCAACAAGAATTATAGGCAAATCTGTAGAAAAGACACTCACCTAATTTACTCTGTTTTGTGCAGCTTTTCTTGGTAAGGTCAGAATTAAACATGTATTGTGATACAATAAGAAGTCATATTTTATCACTACTAATTCCTGCTTCAAGGCTTTCTACAGCTCCAGGTAAGAGTCTGTACATATACGGAAGGGATGTCTTTTCTTGTTCCAGCATCTCTTCAAAATTATAACTTTTCTGTCACAAGTCTCTTTGTGAAGAATTCAAGAAGTTCCTTTTTTGCTTCCAACAGTTCATTCATGCTTCCTTCACAGCCCAGAGATTAGTAGATGGGGATATAATAGATTATATAACAAGAAAGAATAGTTGTAATTTGAAGGAGGAGGGCACTTTAAGAAATTTCTGTTACTGAAATAACCAGAAAATCAATACTGCAAGCAAAAAGTTGGGATTTTTTCTGTTGTACAAATATTGGTTGTAAATGCTATTTTTTCATTGTTTTCAAATTAAAACTTGTTTGAATTATCAATGCATCAGTAACATCCCTTAGTCTCCTGCCTTAAAGAATGCTCTCATAGTTCTGCTTATCTCCTTTGCTTACATAAAAGAGTTATTTTGCACTTTCAGTGTCTTTCTACTGTCCTGCAATAGATCTCTTGGGGTCATCTTAATAAAATTATAAAACTGGCATTTTAAAATAACATAGCATAAACCAGCATAATATTTTAAAAATTATTTTCTAGCTTCAAGCATAATTAGGAATTAATGCATGAACATCTACCTCCTTTGCTCTAAAATT
Organism: Toxostoma redivivum; assembly: GCA_013397375.1. Taxonomy (NCBI): domain Eukaryota; kingdom Metazoa; phylum Chordata; class Aves; order Passeriformes; family Mimidae; genus Toxostoma; species Toxostoma redivivum. Next base: position 333,302 of record VXBI01002033.1, on the reverse strand, counting down.
CTCGGACAATGCAATCACATATTCATCAAGGTTATATATGGGATTTTCAAAATGTGTATAATGGGTTTTATTTAAGAAATTAAAACAGAGATGGGTCACAGTTCAAATATAGCTAGACAGACAAAAATATTATCAGCATTTGTTTTGGTGTACACTTTTTCAAGGAAGAGAGAAGCAGAAAGGGCAGCATAAAGAGAAGTAGAATGGAATTGAAGACGACTCGAACAGGCAAAGTAGGCAAATTTTTTACACAATGTACAGGTTTTGAGAGAGAAGGGAAATAGAGAAAATTAGCTGGAAGACCATGACAGCACAAGTTAGTCAACATATGGGAAAAACATGAGAAGGAGAAGAAAATGGGAAAGGCAGAAAGAAAGAGAAGAAAGGAGAAACTCTTTAAATCAAGTCTAGGATAGTGGAAGAGGTATGTGAAAGAACCAAAAACAATTCAAAAATGGATCCTTTACTTCTAAACTTTACACTATATGGGATTGCGGCATTTTTTCAGTCAAAATTCCCTATGATTATAAAATTTCTGGGGTGTTCTTTTTTTCCAAACTACTTTATAATTCCATCTCACAGGAGTCACTTATGAGCACTGATGTGGCTCATCTAAATAAATATTTTAATAACTGAGGATAGCAAAATGTGTTAGAGGTTGGAAAATATTCCTTTTCCTTGACTAAAAGGGAAAAAAGGAAAATAATCTCTCTTCTATTGCAACAATGTTGTTTCACACAGTCATTCAAGGTATGGAATTCAAATTCATAAGTCCATATGTCAGGGCTTATCCATGGTGTGATTTTACTGTTCAATTAGAATAGAGAAATAAGAGTACAACATGAAGGTCAGCCTCCTAGAGCATTTAGAAGAGATTGACTTGTTTGGAATATTTTTTAATATTAGCTAAGTCTGTCTTTGAAGAGAAAGAATTTGTTCAAATTTCAAAATTAAAAGGAAACCAAATAAAATATAGAATTTGAATCCAAGGGGAAAATCTGAGATGTAAAGAGCAGTACTGTACTATTGTACTGAGCAATCAATAGTTTGATATCTCAGTTATAAATATTGATAACTTTTGTTTATAATGAGTCACCAATGATTTCTAATTAAGAAATACCTTTTTATATTTTAATACCTTCTACCTGTCACCAATGTAGATTTTATTTCATGGCTTCTTTTCTTTTGTTTCTATGTGATAAATGATAAATTACACATATTGGTGAACGTAGGAGGAATAAAATAGCTAGACTAAAACATTAAGACAATGAATCACACATCTTAACAAAAGAATTGATTAACCCAGTCAAGAGTTCTTTGTAGACATATTTTATTTCACCAGGTGCAATATACTGTCTAAGGAAGTGGTGAAGACTGACAGCTCCATAGAGAGTAGCCAGAGTATTACCTGTTTTGCATAGCAAATTCCCTCAAAGGTTGGCAGAGAGAATTATTTGATCCAGCTAGGTAAGTTCATCTGAATGCTTTGCATGCATTCCAGATGGCATAAAGCATCACACTGATATGTAATTTGTTCTTCCCATGTTCCTCTTCGACAAAAGAAGCTCAAAAAAAGAGACTTGTTTTGGCATCACAAGATTTCCTCAATCTGCAAAGGTCTGTGGATTACATTCATGCACTAATTGAAGATGCTCAGTTAACAATGAGAATCTGAAAATAAGAAGTAACCAAGACAACTTAAACAAATGCCAATGGGTTGCTAAATAAATAGAGGTTTTTAAACTATGTGTGCAGGAAATGAAATTTGGGGATTAAAATAAGGACTTCACTGACTTGAAAGGAAGATTAATTTAGAGAGGGAAGAAATAATAGTGAAGTTGGCAGAACATTTTGAAGACCAGGCAATAAGCAAAAAGTTGACAATCTCAAGAGCATAGGGAGCTACTACTCGGTCATGAAGGATTCAGTTTTAGAGGAGATTGAGAAATGCTGGGATTCAAAGTTTCATGTATCTTTACTTAAAATAAGATAAAAATATTTTATGAATAGGCTCTGGATGAATAATTATTCCAGAAAAGAGCAATTTAATAATTGTCAGAGAAGAAAAACCTTAAAAAGATGCAAAAAAAAAAAAAAAAGAAAAACTGACTAGCAAAGCAGACATATTTAGAAGCCTACTTCACCAAGAGAAAAATAAATGTAAGACTGAATAATCAAAAACTATCAAAGAAAGTAAAAAGTGTTTGAGACATTAACCCAAAAAATGAGAAAAGAATACATAGGACCACAATGAAAGTAAAGTAAAATAAAGGTTTAAAAATATTTGGATTAGAGATAATCTGGGTATAATTCAAAGAAATAGAATCAAATAAAAATTTGTGTTCAGGATTCAGAAGGAATAAATAAAGAATATACAACTTATTATACTTAATATAAATCTGTCTAACTGTGACTAAGGACTGTGAGAGGAGATTGTCCCATATTTGTAAGGTGTGAAAAGTAGTATATGAAACTAAAGGCATATTAGTTTAACACTAATAATATGCAAAATTTTAGAAAGGATTTCAAATAGCAGAACAGTTAAAGGCACAGGTACAAATGGAATGTAGAATAAAATACAATATGGTTTTATCAAAGAATGCTATCCTTAGATTAATTTAGCAATTTTTCTTTCATTAGAAAATCATATTTTAAGCTGAGCTCCTTCTCCATGGAATTGAAGACTGCCATATAAGAAAAGAAACTTAGCAGATGTTGAGAATTCAAAAAATTCATAAGGTCAACAGTAAACATTCAGCAGGGAAGTTACAGGTTGCTGTAAAATCCTTATTAATCTTTCTTTATTAATTTTTTTAAATTATTTTGAAAGCAATAAGTAGAATGAGTAGATGAAATCTGGTCAGCAAACAACCAATGGAGGAATGTCTTTCCAATGCAACGAGAAGTCTGGGATATCACCTGGGAAAAGCAGTGTAAAAGAAAACCTTGAAATGCAATCGAATGAAGATTAATTTCAAGAGCACAAAGCAACCTTGAGCAATAAGTCAAGCCAGAGTAGCCCTGGTAGAACTCAAATCTCACAATCCACAACACTGATTAAATTAATGATATTAACATTATCCGGATATCATCATTATCAGATGATAAGCAGACAGAAAGCATTTTCAATATTTTCCAGAAAAACTGAACTGAGATTATGATTAGTTTGTAGTGCTCACCTACCAGGGTAAAATCATAATTTTTAATATGTATGACTGTTGATCATACATAAGACAGATTGTGTGTCTTTGCTGCTACTTTTTTTTTACAGATAAAACTTCAATGTAGTGTGGCAGAAAGGCTCATCAAAAAAAGCCCTGTTACACTATCTCAATGGCTTCTAATGCCTCAGTGATTTCTCATTAAATACCCCTCATTAAAAATATTTTTTTAAAAAGTAAAATTAAGACATATGCTACCTATATTACAAAGCTAGAAACCGATTTTTTTTATGGTTTGAGGGTTCTCAATCTAGACATATTTATGCTCCCTTGGAAAGGATAAAGCAAGCTGGTTGCATTGGAAATTAATATTTCCCTTTCTTACTTACATTTTGCTTAAACATCACCAAAAAGAGTATTGTTCAATGTACAATTAATATTTGATAAGCTGTTCTACTTTTACTGAGCCATAAGTGGAAATGAGCTAGTGAGAAAGAAAATGATCAGATTTTACATATCTAAATTGTATCATTAAAGTGCCCCTTTCAGCACAACTCATTTGATTCTAGATTTGGGGAAGAAAAAAAAAAGTTAATGAGCTTGAGTACTATCTGAAACATGAGAACATAGTAAAGGTCTTAAATTTATATCCAAAACCTCACAGTCATTTGGTACTTTCTTTCCAAAACAATTATGTCAGCATTAAGAACTCTTTCTTTTATTCAATAGACTAAAATTTAATAATAAAAGTTCCTTACCATGCAGAGGCTGTCATATTAAAATCTAATGCAGCATTAGGATTTCAGCAAGCCAATATANATAACAATATATAAATAATTAGAAAAAAATATATATTACCAGAAATCATGGGTTCTCCATAGCCAAACAAAACAATAAACACCTCAATAGAAGTCATTAATCCACATTTATCTATAAGAAAGAATATCCTTCTAACATCACTAGCCACAAATAATTTTTGCACCTTGCTGAAGCCTCAAACACATTAAGGTGGGAGACAGAACTTACAAAAATGTGTCATGCTATATAAAATAAAAATTTGTCAGGAATAACTTAAAACCACTTTTTCCATGTGTTTGGAGTTTTTCCCTAACCTGTTTCAGCTATTTTAGGAAATAATGAATAATATGGTTGGAGGAGAACACTTCCAACTTATTTATTCCATCCCAAAAAAATTCTTACTGTTCCCAAATAAAACTGGGTAAGCAAAACATAGAAATAAAAGGTTACAAATATCTTTTATGCAATGTAACTTGGATCCTTGATGTTCCATTTTAGCTATGAAGAAGCTTCCATGCTTCTGGATAAATGAAAAATAAAAAAAGTGGAGAGAAGGGATAATTTTGTAGGAGAGAGATTCTTAAGTGCTGTCTTCCATGCAAACAGTTGAAGCCCTGAAGACATTCAAAGAAATTAAATGCATACTATGTAAGTGTTTTCCTGTCCTGTAACTGTAAAAATGTATTATTTTTTAAGATGTAGCACTGTAGTTTTTAGTTTTCTTCCTCACAGAACAAGTTTCATATTTCTACTCAATGGTGTTTTTTTAACTCTGCTTAAATAAAAATCACTCCTATGAAATACATTTCCCATAGAAGACGAATGTTAGCTGTTTTTTAATATGTATCCCAGCTGTTGAAAACCATGAATGTGTGGTTCATAATACAGGTAACACTCTTAAAGTAATCAAGTATATAAAATAGTTTCATACCAACTAGATTAATATTTCATGACTGGAGATGGCTTCATTACTTGTGAATGCAAGAGGTACTAAACATTTGTTGGAGACAGAATTTGTTTTAACCTTTTTTATATGCTTTTTAAATCTGAGAATTTTGATGATACCTCTTTTGTGGTGACACATCTGAAGTCTTCTAGAAGATATTGAAGAGGTTGGTGTGTGGGGGAAGAGCTACTAAAGTGGAGTAGGTAGAAGAGACTTTTCTTCCCGCAGATTTAGCCTGGCAGGGGAAACAATGTCACAGCCACTCCCTCTTGCAGAGCCAGTGCTCTGTGCAATCATACCTAAAGTATTGAAACAGTTCAACAGGGATCATTGCAGCTGTGAAATGCAGCCCTCTGATGCATGACCACCTCTGCCAACATTGGGAAGCGAGACATCTTTGGATGTACGTTCATAGCAGAAAAACAGACGGGAGGTTAAATGCCATGAAAAAAACGAAGGTACTATTTGGATTTCAAAATACTCAGTTTAACTTGGTCTACCTTGACTGTACACAGGTCTTAAAACTTTCACTTTCTCCCCGTATGTAATAAAGTAACTCATAATGTGGAATTATTGATTTTCTTCAACATCCCACTTTAGGAAAGCCGTGTGGCCACCACTAAATCTACATAACAGTCTGGTTTGATTTTGTAATCCCGTTAAAGGAGACTTTCCTTCTTTATGTTCTCTTATCTTCCATATTTCTTTCTGAATAGTGCAGTGCCATACAGTGCACTGAAATGTAATGGATAATTATATTTCAGAATTCAATTTTTGGCAACAAATATTCCTTGGAGATGTATTTTTTCATGCTTTTAAATATATCTGGATAAAATCCCTGGAAAACACTTAGAACTGAAGCTGATTAAGAACATAATTTTCCAAATGTTGGAATTAAAAGGAAAAAATGAAAACTGGAGGATAGTACATTTCTTTTTATGGCATTCCTAAGTATAAAATCAGCATGTAATATATAGCAGTTGTCATAATTTTCCATATCTCTGAGCAGGATATATTGTAAACAGAAAGCATGACAAGTCAATATTAAAAACAGTATGCATTTTATTGAAGGACATGAAGACAATCTGCTGCAGGGCTAAAATTGTTCATTCTAGTGCATTAAAAACAAAATAATTTGTTCACTAGAAAAGTGACCAATGTCAGCTACTAAATTTTATTCCTTTTATTCAGTCTAGGAATCAATTGCCATAATTATGATGGTCTGGCATATAGTAGAAAATGTTGACTTTATTAATAGTAACTAATAAAAACCCCAAACCAAAATAGTTATCCTATCCTGTCCTCTGCTAATAATATTATGAATAAAAAGTGAGTTTAAAGCTACTGAAACAGTAATATAGTGTTATTTTAATTTTTTTAATAATTTGCTGTAGGGCAACACAAATGCCAAATACAAAGATGAATCAAAAAGAAACAGGGAAATTCTCATTCTTTGCAAACTCATTGTGTCCAGCCTTCCCACTTTGTATAAACTGCATATTAAAGTCTTCCCTCTACCAAAAGAGATAGTTTTAGAAATAGCCAGGATATTAATGACATATCTTTCTGTTCTGTGACACTGAGAAGGAGCTTGGGTTGGGCATACACCTGGGACCTATGTGACCTCAGCCATACCAGTTTCAGCAGCTGTTGTTAGCTGACTTCAGCCCAAGTCTGAGGATCTGAGTTGCCCAGCAACTCAGCTTTGAATTCAGATTTTCTTCCAGAAGCACAGAACCTTGGGGGTGTCATTCCTGCCTCAGTTTTTTTCAGTCTTTGTTACCCAGGAAGTGACACGAAGTTGCTCTCATCAAGCTGTATATGCAATTTGTTTCTCTTTATGTAACAATTAATTCAAGTAGTTTGTGTTGTTTCACTTACTCCCTGGATGTTATACATGCAAAGCCAAACGATAAAAAAAAATCTTCTGATCTCATACTAGCTGATTCAAGAGGAGAGCACATATAAATAACAATCCCCACTGCAGTAGAAAACATGGTAATAAATAAGACAATTATTAAAAATCTTATCTGAGAATGCAAAATGTATGTAGCAGAGTCATAGAACAATTCTGGTCAAAAGGGGCTTCCAGAAGTGGTCATCATCATCAAAATTATTCTTTGCTTAAAGCAAGCATAAGCAAACCAAGTTTCTCAGACTTCTGTCCAGCTAAACTCTGAACATCCCCCGAGCTGGAGACGAAAACTGTATAGGTTCCTATTCCAATATTTTACCACCCTAAAGATAAAACAAACAATCAAACAAATAAATAAATACTTTCTAATATATAGAATAGGAATTTCACCAGACAGTTTCTGTCCATGGCCCTTTTTCCTATCACTTTGCAATTTGAGAAGAGTCTGCTCTGATCCGGCTTGTGCCCATGGCTGAAGTAGTTGCTGTCCATAATAACATCTCCCAAAGTTATCTGTTCTCCTAGCTAAACTTGTCTTAGTGTTTCCTTATATGCCACATGCTTCGGCTCTCTGCTCAACTTTGGGGCACTGCACTGGGCTCATTTCTCTACATAAGTGTCCTGGTGGGGAGTCTAAAACTGGAGAGAGATCTTCACATAACAGCCCCAAATGAAACATTATGTACATCACATTCATTTAATAATTGGAATTCATGGAACTAAAAATAATCTTGAAATGCCTTCAGTTTGGCTTTGAAAAGTGTAATGTTTCCAGCACTGTAGATGTCAAAGCAATTTCACTGGCTGATTCAGCTTCAATTTTGGCACAATCAGCAGACTGGCATCTTGAGCACTTAGAACTCAACCAGAATATGAAGAAAGAACAGCTTGTTAAGCAAAGAGAATTCAAGGGCAAACAAGGTCTAGTGAGGCAAGAAATGTTTAAAAATTGAAACTAAACCTGCATGGATAACAATAGAGTGAGCTGAAAAAGCTAGAAAATGTGCTGACCCATCTCTGTGTTAGGGTTTAGTTATGTGGAAAATGATTTGTCCTTTGAAGACCTATAAGAAATAGCCACGAAGTTGATCAGAGTGCTGGAGCACTTCTCCTGTGAAGACAGGCCAAGAATTGTGCAGTCTAGAGAAGAGAATGTTCTGAAGACACCTTACTGCAGCTTTCAATATATGAAGGGAGATTATAAACAAGAGGAAGAAAGACTTTTTAACAGGCCCTGTAGTGGCAGGACAAGTGGCAATGGTTTTAAGCTAAAAGAGCCTAAATTTAGAATGGGCATAAGAAAGAAATTTTAACACTGTTTTTTTTGTTTTGTTTTTTTTTGTTTGTTTTTTTTTTTTTTGTTTTTTTTTTTTTTTTTAAAGACACAAGTCACCCAGAGAAATTGTGGAATGTCCATGATTGGAAGCATTCAAGGTCAGGCTGGATGCATCTTTGAGCAACTTAGTCTAGGAGAAGAGGTCTCTGCCCGTGGCAGGAGGGTTGGAACTCAATGTATTTTAAGGTCCCTTTCAATCCAAATCATTCTGTGATTTTATGAAACATTAGTAAGTTTTCAAATTTAAATCATGGCAGATACAGGGAGAAAACTAAGAAAATATAGCAATTAGTGCTAAGATTTTATTACATATTACTGTTAATTATAATATAAATATTAGGATACCTTGGTTCTTTTTTCTTGTCATCAGAAGGCTCCTAATCCTGGGTACAATTAATTTAACACTAATTAAAAACTTCTTAAGTGCCAATATCAATGGAATAATTTTATTTAGTGTTGTTTTCAATTTAGCTAATCCATCCAGCACAACTGGACATTGAAAAGACAGTAGTACAATAGTGATTTTATTATACATGTTAAAAGCCAAAGAAATCAGCTGATTTTGGTGGGGGATTTTTGGTTTTTTGTTGGTTTGGTTTTTTTTTCTGGATAGCAGTGAAAGGACCACTTAGTCAAATCCAAACAACTAAAGGCAGCAGACAGCCTATAAAGAGTGGAAGACTTATAACAGAACCTCTGGGACATATCAAAATATGTTAGACATAGCAGAAAAAGGCAAAAATACAAACTCTCAGTATAGGCCAAGACTTAAACCATTCAGAATTATCTGAATCTGAGAAAAATCACTTCTACTAACAAACTCTAAAATTGGTCTGGGAATCCTGCTATTGAATAGCTAGAGAAGATGGGACTAGAAAATATACATTTTCTTACCAAAGATTGCATTAGGGAATTTCAGTTCTTTCAAATAATTATTTTCTTCAGCAGAATAGCCCCAATATGAGGTAGTACAGACAAGGCAGATGCTTAAAAATCCTTGACAATCCTAACAATAGAACCAAAGTAAATCCAAATACACATTTGAAAGTCATACTGAATTAAAGAAAATAAAGCCAATAGTTTAAATTCTTATGTATTATCAGTGTGAAGTATCTTAACTAAATATTTTGTTATGTATCAAATGTGTCACTGAGATTATATGTTGAAATAGTAATAACATAACAGGGTAAGTTTTTTTGATACATCATTTTTCTTTTCAAGTATAAGAAAAGTTACAATTAAGTGAAATAATTCCAAACTGCGGGAGCAAAGGGAAGAATAAATCATAGATGCTAAACAAAAGGACAAATAATACTAGAGTCTTTGTAAAGATTAGATCTGTGGAGCTAAATATTATGAAAGATCTTGTTTTCAAATGAAATACTAATTGAAATTGTTCAGTAAAAAACTGTAGCAGGAAGAGGACAATGCTTATCCACAAAAACCCCAGTCCAAACCCAAAAAATTGTGTTGCACATCTACAGATGTACCAGCGTAGGTACCCTCGGAGAAGAAAGACCTCATACCTCCTCTATTGCTGGTTGTGTCCTTTCTTCATGGTAAAATTATCAAGATTTCTTAGAATTTGAAGAAAGGGTTGTGGTACACAGAAAAATCCAAATCAGGAGAGCAGGTGGAACTGTATGGTTTCTTTTTTTCAGTCTTAAGCTTAAGAGCTAGCCACTGTGGTTAACACACAGGTGGTTCCAGACGCTTTTGTCTTCTTCAGTGGGTTTAAAAAAAAAAAAAAGACCCATAGAGGAAAGCTCTGTAGAAAGCAAGATGTGGAAACTTAAAAAGGTTCTGCCTGATTCATAAAGTTCATTTAGATTCAAGTGCTTTAAATAAATGGATTAGTTAGCCAAGGTTTGCACACTAGTTTGAAGATATATAGGCTTCATACTTGTTCGTAAATGGCCTGCATAAGTCATGCAGAAAGTATTGTTCTCTGAGTCAGTCAACTAATGAGATATGATTTTGTTCTTCAGTACCAAATACTTTTGCATTAGATATTATATGAATCATGTTTCCATATGTGCCTAAGCTTATAAATTTTTTTGTGTTGATTATATATTTTCATAAATCTCGTGATCAATTTGCTTACATCTTTAGTTATAGTTATCTTCATCTGCTAACAGATAACCCTAGATAGATATTTAAATTAATAAGCAGATCTTCAGTAAGATAAATTTTTGCAATGTTTCCAATTAGCATGAATGAACTGGTTAGTTGGAAACGTCCAACTCCACACACATAGTGGAATTGTTTCGTATTAGTCAAAGATAATGTACTAATGTGATCATGCAATGATAAAGGATTACACCCTTCAACGAGATTAAAAGGTATACCCAGAGAATTCTGAGTAACTCAATGCCTTCTGTAGAAAAGAAGCAGAGTTCCCAAGTTCCTAAGACTGAGACCAAATGAAGAGTATTTGCTACTTCATTTCTTGTGAATTTCCTTAGAAGATATTCTTGCAGACTTTTTTCAACTTATTTGATCCTCCTCTGTAGCAAAGCTTTCCAACAGTAAGAGCATATTTAGTAGAAAATTCCTGAGCAAAGTATTCTCTGTGTATCTAGTCTTCATTTCATGCTTTGTGTGCCATTGACTTTGACCTTGTAACTAATGGAAATAAATGCCACAGATCTCTTTCACTGCATCATATTTCAGGGCTTAGTCTCTAACAGAATGTCTCAGAAGAACATTACCAGTATATTATGGGACATTCTTATGCCTCTATTAGCCATAATGGAGAAGGAAGTGAAATTGGACTCTGGGAGCATTTTAACCATTGTCTTGGTGGTTTAACCATGCCAAAACAGATCAGAGAGTTGTACTGGTGAGCGAACACCTCACCTGTCCTCAGAGCCTCAGGGTCCACGCTGAGGGGATGAGGCATCTAGGAGACAGTAATGTGACACTCTGCAAGAATGCAAATTCTGTTACAACAGTGACAATGGCTGAAGATTTATAACTTATACCTTCATTCTGGTACCTAAATTGAATCCACTCCTGCATAATACCCCTATAGATTTTTTTTTAATCTAATATTATTAGTGTGTCTCATTCTGATGATATGCTACAGTGATAAGCCATCAGTGTGCATGCTTCAGCGTGCCATTGAATCTGTCATGCAAATGATATATTAATAAGGCATATTGATGGTGTGTTCTGCAAAAGATGGCATTGCCTGGAAAACAAAGGGTTCACAAATGCATTCAGTAAGATTGCAAGACTAAAAATCAGTCAGCACACAGCATGCTAAGAGCTGCTTCCCCAGCTACACGGCAGCAACTTATTTTTCTGAACTACTTGTGGTGTTATTTTTTAGGAAGCCTAACTTGCAGGAGAGGCAGGAGAAGACAATTTTGAAAAGTACTACTTCAGTTGAGATAAAAAAACAGTATAAAAAACAGCTTCCTACCTTTTATCAGACATAAAATTTTAATTTCACTCTACAAAGAACAGGGCAGAAGGGAAAGTACAGAAACACATTAATTTAGTTCTATGATATAGCTAAATTAAAAGGAGTAGAAAGGTGCTTTAATATATAGATAGGAACCTTACATACACATTTAGCATTTTCCATAAGTAATGATCACAAGACCAAATTTTTGCTGTGTCCCTTAAACTGTCCATAGTATAAGTAATACCACAAGAAATCTTGTAACAAGTGATCACAACTCCATCCCCATCCTTTATTTTAATCTAGATGAAAGAGAAGAAAATACCTTAACTAACAATAAAAAATTCTTTGATCTTTGTAAGCACTTTCCCATGTATTAAATTGACAATTTAAAGGTCATAAAATATTTCCAATTTTAGCCTATCATGGCTTTTTTACTTGAAAAAGTAAATCTTTGAATATGAGATACCTTTGAATTCTAAAGCTTTTGCATACTTTCTAACAGACCATACTAAGAGCATCATGCCTGTAAAGAAATAAAACAAAATTTAAAAAAATATAAACATCACCCCAAAATTCCTGAAAGCTAAATTAGGNAAAGGTATTTTGCATTGCAGGTAATAAAAGATTGAAAAATGATTATAAGATTTGTTTGCACCATAATTATACAACTAATGGTGTGGAATGATGCTATGTCATGTAGTTGCAAATAGGATAAAATGTTTTCCAACTACCAGTATTTGGAATGCATTAGTAACATATAAATAAAAATAATTGTCATTATTTTTTCAAGAGACTACTGCCTGCTAGTGATAACTATAAATTTATTCTTCCCTTTTTCTTATATTATTTATTGTGTTTATTGGTTCATTTTTCTGACAATTTATAGAAAAGACAGAAGAAAAAATTTTAGCATGAAAAATCTGTATGTCTTGTTCATTGCTTTAAATTACATCTTTTTACTGCAGCATCAGAAACAAACATAAAGAAAAATTGGAAAGAAAAACAAATAAACTAAAATAAATCCTTGAAATCAAAGAGTAACGTTTTAGAATAATGTTTGCAAAATGTTTTGATTATTGAAATCGTTGCTACTTCTGTTGTTGAAGTGTGCTTTCCTATCAATGTTAAACACTCTCTATCTGAATGCTGAAAGCATTTTTTTTGGAAGAACTATGTTTGACTATGTTTAAAATTTCTGGGAAAGAAACCAATATCAAATTACAGCAAAGAAATGGCTAAAGTAAAAGTTCGTTTTGCTTGGCCATAGGCTAGACAGCTGACAGGTGAACATTTAAAAACATAATCTATGTATGTNTGTAACAAGTGATCACAACTCCATCCCCATCCTTTATTTTAATCTAGATGAAAGAGAAGAAAATACCTTAACTAACAATAAAAAATTCTTTGATCTTTGTAAGCACTTTCCCATGTATTAAATTGACAATTTAAAGGTCATAAAATATTTCCAATTTTAGCCTATCATGGCTTTTTTACTTGAAAAAGTAAATCTTTGAATATGAGATACCTTTGAATTCTAAAGCTTTTGCATACTTTCTAACAGTCCATACTAAGAGCATCATGCCTGTAAAGAAATAAAACAAAATTTAAAAAAATATAAACATCACCCCAAAATTCCTGAAAGCTAAATTAGGAACCCTTTAATCTGATTAGGAAAGCACTTTATAGAAATTTGAACTACTCAAAATTTATGTGACAGAATATTTCAGCAGTCTTTACATTTTCAATTCAATTTTCTAGCAGACAATGGAAAAACTCATTACTTTCCATTGGACACAAATCTGGTATTTTGTCAAAAAAAGTATTGATTATTATCCACANAAAACAAATAAACTAAAATAAATCCTTGAAATCAAAGAGTAACGTTTTAGAATAATGTTTGCAAAATGTTTTGATTATTGAAATCGTTGCTACTTCTGTTGTTGAAGTGTGCTTTCCTATCAATGTTAAACACTCTCTATCTGAATGCTGAAAGCATTTTTTTTGGAAGAACTATGTTTGACTATGTTTAAAATTTCTGGGAAAGAAACCAATATCAAATTACAGCAAAGAAATGGCTAAAGTAAAAGTTCGTTTTGCTTGGCCATAGGCTAGACAGCTGACAGGTGAACATTTAAAAACATAATCTATATATGTATTATATATATACATATATATATATGTATAATTCTATGAAAAACTTTGCAATTCATAATAATGATTTTCTGAAACAATCAAAATTCTGAGATTTAGAGGGAATAGTCATTTCTTTGAAAGAGCCACTGTTATATCTCTTTTTCTGGTCAGTATAATTTTAAAATTTTTGACATTATAGCATAAAATCAATACAAAGACACCAATATATCCAAGATAGTTTCTTCCCAATGTAAATATTTACTATTTCCTTAATATCTAATCCAGTAAATCAAAAGGAATATGAATTATCATAGGAACCAGGACTGAAAATAGTTTAAAATATAAAATACAGAAAGAATCTGAAACCAGTTTTAAAGGGAAATGGTCTTATACAAATTGAAATGTAAATTTCTTCTTAAGGGGTGCAAAAGAATGCTTTGACACTTTTAAACTTTTTTTTTCACTGAGTTTTTAATCAAGGCAATATCTTTCTGGGAATTATTTCAGTTTTGACAATTCCTTTACTGTCAGAAACATTTCAGTAAAAAATTTCCAATCAATCACCTCATAAGCTGTCTTCTAAATGCTAGCATCTAATTTCCCCATAATATGGTGTCCATCAAAAATGTAAATGTCGTTTCTCTCTTTAAATATAGAACAATTTTTTCCTAATAAAATTTCAAGATTAGATGAAGAATCCCTGAAAGAAGATGGCTTTCTCATTTTTCATGGCCAACTCCATCCAAGGTTTGGATTGCTGTTTTCCTTGTGACAAGATCTCTAAGAAATTTCTGGGTAAAAAAATACTGCTGTCGTTGATTCTGCTTCTTGACATAATTTCTAGATGGATGGCTGCTTGATCTTCTCTCTGATTTCTGAAGGTTTATGAGGTACTTCTGATAGCACTTTGTTTTCCTAGTCCCTGAGGCAGAATTCCAAAAGTTCCCTCTTCAGAAAACCTGATGACTCTATCCGATCTCTCCTTCCTGTACAAGAAAGAGGGAAAAGAGAGAAAAAATTGCAAGCCTTTGCAAGTCTTAGTTCTGTAATCATCTGAGTGACAGCTGATCATTCTCTGAAACTGAATTCAGTGGAGATATTTCTGTTTTCCTTTTAGCTGATGAAATGGATACTTGAATGATCATAACTAGTGTGTAGCCTGGCTCCAACTGTCAGGGGAAGGAAAAACAGATTTGAGAAAAGATCAACAGTTTCTCTCTACCAGGTATTTTGCATAGTCATGAAAGCATTAAATGCTTGTCCTGCTTTCCTCTTCACTCTTGAAAGCATTCTGAGTAACTGTTAGGATTTTTTTTAGGACTTTTGCACTGGAGGAAAAGCACACTATCAAGGAAAGAGAAGAAAAAAACCCAAAAAACATTTTTCAATAATATTTAGGAAGTAAGTAGAATTTTGGGAATTGATCAGACCAGAACATTAAGAAAGTGGACTACAAAATCATCTGAGCTCCTTTACTTACAATATTCCAAAATCGATGTAGAAAAATTCCTATTTTCTAAGAGTAGATTTCAAGAATGTATCTGAAAAGGACATTGGAGACTGATGTCTAAAAAACATGAGTAATTTTTTTAAATAATGGCATAAAATTCTGTATATAGATTAATCTCTAGGGCACTTGCCTGTTTTTTTCCTCATTGTTGAGAGATAGTGTATCTAGCCAATATTCTGTAGACAGCTTAGACATTATTTCAAGAAATGAATTATTTGTTTTTTCATGTTCTGCAAACAGCAAAAGTAAATATATGTGGACAAACTTTTTCTTATAATTGACAAAGTAGGGCAACATTAACTCTTAAAGTGGTATTTTTGAAAACCAACAGCAAAATCAGCCTCAAATGGGCAAGATTCATGTTTACTGAATAAAAGCCACCTACAATATCAGTGCAACTAATAATTTATTATCTTAGAATGTGTGTCTTACGCATTCATAACAATATTTTAGGTATCGTTTGGATATAAAATCATTTCCATTATTAGTGCATAAAGGAAAAGGTTGTTGAAGACTGCTGATTCTATGGCAACCAATTTTTCTTTTAATTAAAAAGTTTAAATGTATTTAATGTTTTAAAAATGCTTTTCACAGAGAATAGTAGAGACATGGATTGCATTTCTGCAGAGATATAATGTATAAAGGCATTTTATAAATGTAAAGGAGTACATAGGAACTTATTTTAAAGTTATATTAGTCTTCTATAAAATTACTGTTTTAATGACACTAACTAAACAAAAGAACGTGAATATTCAGGCACAATCTCTTTTTCTCCCTCTCCTCTCCTCTCCTCTCCTCTCCTCTCCTCTCCTCTCCTCATTTCTCATAATTGGAATCAAAGGATTTGGCAATATTATGCTAACTACTAGGCAGTGAGCAACTATGAGATGCCTCTATGGTATAATCTGTAGTTCACATTTTATAGCATATCTTTCTATGAATATTCCCTGCAGTAAAAACATATGATTCTATTTATCATACAGTAAAATATTAATTTAAAAAAATCTCTATTCTGCTGGTATCCCTTAGCGTAAAATACATTTCTTTTGATTGATCACTACTGCAAGCCTGGAATTCAGGTTTCATTCTGTGCTGATCTCCTTTCTTTTCTACTCAGATGAAGTTTGAACTATTAGCATGACACTGACAAAGATGCTGACATGAAGCGTTTGAAACAAAAGTTTTTGAATTATTAATGAAACTACAAGGACAAAGTCAGATGATTCAATGGAAGCTGGGATCTTAAAAAGACCAATAATGGGTACTAAATTTTAATGGAGCTCCTAAGAAACACTGAAATGCACCATTTCATTTGCCATTAACCTTTTTGATATGCTGCTCTTTGGACTTTAAGATCTTTTATACAGGGTGTCTCTTAGTGATAAGGACAGGTGACTGTTCCATTTAAGTGAACCTGCTTCACTCGAACATGGCAGAGGAGTTAAAATCAGTGGGGGCTAAATATGAAGGGATATAGCAGCTTTAGAGTCAGAAAGGGGAAGAAGGAGCTATGCAAAATATATAGCACTTGATATCCTAAAAAAAAAATTAAAATAAATAAATAAAAAAATCACTCAGAACAAATGCAACTTCAATAAACTTAATATAGAGGTCTGTATGTCTTCTCTGAAGAGGTACTAAAGAGGATCATTCTTAGAACTCATCACGCACAAATAGGTGTAATCCTAATGGAGCAAGAGACCACATAATCTAATGTCACTTGAAGCCTTGAGGATGAGCACTAATCTCATGCTAGGATGCAGGACCTGGGTGTAAAGAATCACAGAATATGCTGAGTTGGAAAGGACCTTAAAGGCTCATGGAGTCCAACTCCTGGCCCTGCACAGCACCACCTTCAAGAGTCACACAATGTTCCCATGAATGTTGTCCAAACACTTCTTGAACTGTGTCAGGCTAGTGCTGGGTCCACTTCCATGGGGAGATTGCTCCAGTGGCCAACCACCCCATGGATGAAGAACCTTTTCTTAATATCCAACCTAAACCTCTCCTGACACAGCTTCAGGCCATTCCCTCAGGTCCTGTCACCAGTCACCACAGAGCAGAGATCAGTGCCTGCCGCTCCTCTTCCCCTCATGAAGTTGTAACTGCAATGAGGTCTCCTCTCAGTCTTCACAGGCTGAACAGACCAAGTGACTCAACTGCTTCTCATATGGCTTCAGCTCTAGACCCTTCATGGCTCTCCTTTGGATATTCTCTAATAGTTTAATATTTTTCTTATATTGCAGGGCCCAAAAATGGCACATAATATTAAAGGAAAGGCTGCAATAGTGCAGAGCAGAGTGGGGAAATCCCTTCCTCATTGCTGGACTTCTCTCTTACTGGATGAATCCAACTTGGTTAAGTTTTTAAAGCAAAACTGTAGGGATTTTTATGAAATTTTACAAGTGAAATAATTTTATAAATGAAACAATAAATGATATTTCAACAATTGGCAGAAAAATTAAGAGTCTTCACTGCCTGAAGTTTTTCTGAACAAAAAACCACCTAAAGTTTCTTCTGCTCCCTAATAGGCTGTTTTATAGTCTTCTGATTTCTACTGAAAAGTTTGTTGAGTCTGTAATTTTGAGAACTTTTGGGATGTTACTTTTCTTGATGGGAAAGGAAAGAAGAACTGACTGATGAGAGACTGCTAGGAGATATCTTTCCTGATACTAACATTTAGCCTTCAAAAATATGCCCAATACAGGAGAGGTGCATCTTTTCTTTCAAACCATAGGCACATATACATAGCTGCAATCAGCAGTCACAAATGCAGCTTATTTTCACTTTTTAATCACAGGCTTCAGAAATCATCATGTTGTGTTATCATGTATTTAAAATAATATTTTGTATTCATTCATTTTATATTTGGGTCACTAGCTCCAAAACCTTGTTGTCTGTGGTCTTTGGGGAAAAACTTTTAAACTTTTGTGAAATAATATTTTTTAATTCTCCTAACTCAGTTTGTTGGAGTATGGTGTTATTAATACCAGGGTAGTTGGTTCAATTCATGTATGGGTCACTCACTCAAGAGCTGGACTCAATGATCCTTGTGGGTCCCTTCCAATATTTTGTGATTCTGTGTCCAGAATAGAGTTATCATTATTCCTTCTTTATTTGTCAGGTTTTTTAATAGGGTTTTTTTGGGTTCTATTTTTTTTTGTTTTGTTTTGTTTTGTCTTTTTGTTTGTTTGTTTGTTTGGGGGGCAAGTTTGCCTTTTTCAGTTTGTTTTTTTAATTGGTGGTTTTGGGATTTTTTGTGTGCATGTGTTTGTGTGCACGAGTGTATATTCCATTTTTCCCATTTCTCCATTTTGACATACTTTAAGATACAGAATAAAGCTATACTGGAACACTCTTGGACTAAACTGCTAAGAAATTATGTTAAATTTTTATTTTCTCTATTTCATTCAATAATTTCAGCCTTTCTGCCTTTGGAGCATCATAAATTCTTGACCTATACTGTTTATATACTTCATAGTCTTGTTGAAGGGTTTGAAAAATGTAGTTACTCAAAAGAGGCAAATAAAATTAAATTTTCTACAGCAGATGTGATTAAGAAGAATCTCAGTTTTGACATGTGTAAAATTTCTTACTCAATATGAATGAGGAGAAATAAGAATAACAAGGAAGAGAATCTCTGCTGCAGCTGTGGGGGGTGACTGAATGAAAAATGACTATGAGATGCATTTGGAAATAACAGATATAAGTGTCTGTTTCCTGAGGTCTCCTCTCCTCTTTGATTCCTTTTTTAATAGTGGATCTGATAGTGCACCTGGAGATGAGAAGCTGTCTTCTCTGTATTAGTGTATGTTAAAAAGGGAGAGGTTATGAGTTCAGAGGTTGACCAGGTGAGGGATTCAGTCACAAATACGGACTTGGCAGAAAATCCCTACCCACTCTATTCAAGATGTCTCTTGAAATTGTTTTGTTTTTTAAAAAGAATTCTGGACAGTTGTTAATTAGGAGAGATTTAATAGAAAATCTGTATAGTTTTCTGCTCCAGACCTACCACTGTTAACACTTAAGGTAATCATTTTTAGTCAGTAGTCACTTACATAAATATTCCTTGCCAGAATTTACTACAGCACTCAAACACAGGAAACTATTACTGTATTAAGAGCTGGTGCTATCTAATAAGAACATTCATCTTCCTAACATCACTTTTACAGTGTTGCAGAGCAGAATGAGTTAAACAACGTGAGCAGCACAGCTGATTTGTTAAACCTTGAAGCTGATCATATGACATGAACCACGCCCAAAAAGAAGAAACATCGCATCCTCTTCATGTATGCAATGCAACCACAGTGTGCTCAGTTCAGCAGGTGAGCACAGTAACATGTAACCAATAACCATTAAGTGGAGCATCTTTTCAAGGCTTGAAACCAATGAAGGTCTTTGCATGAACACTGCAGAGTCCGTGCCTTATTCCACTGGCATTATAGTACATCAATATTTAATATTTTCATGATGTTCCTTCTGTTGTATATCATATGAGCCTTATCTCTTCAAGATAAGAAAAAACCTTCAATTTTGGTTGAATGACTATGAGCATGAGAACTGCTGTTAAGAAACAACTTAACATTCATAGCTTCCACACAGTTGGTAGGAAACTGTCTTGTAAGACTAGAAATCTAAACAAATACAACAAATAACAAATGTAGGAAAACCTCTCAAAAACTTGTCTAGTCAAATACAAGCTCTTCTATTTTGAAAAAAATATATTTAATTCCTTGTAGACATATCAAATTAGTAGTGATTTTCCAGCGCTGCTTGCAGCAGGAGTTGAGAAGTAGGTGTAAATAAAGTGGGATTATAACTGATAAAAAATCCAAGAGATTATACTCTCTTGCCCCCACACGTACAATCTGCATCTTGCAACTGGAAACTGAGTTGTTTACAAGACGACTTGCAACACTTACATTCAGCTTTCTCATATTATTATTTTTCATTCCTTGCAACTAGGAAAAACAAGCCTTCTTGCCAGCCTTCGATTATTTAAAATATTTGCTTATTTTTTTGCACCTAAATGTGTCATTGCCAACACAACTACTGCATGAGATTATGTAGGAGGATGGCTACTTGTTAAAAGGAGGGACATCTGCAAAACTGATGAAGGGATCAGGCAGTTCACAAATAAGGTCTGCAGTCTTGGGCTCCTACCTGTATTTACTCTCCCAAACAAGTAGCCTGTTTTGAAAATATTTGAATACCAAGGATTTTATTGGGAAGTAAAAGAAACTCATTATCTTTGTATCCACTGAAGATTACCATTCTTCCCATACCTCTTATGGAAAGCTAAGCACATTTCTACTAATTCTATATTCAACAGGGATTTCTTCATACTCATCTGTAAGACCTCTTCAGTACTTATTTCCAACAAAGGAAATGCCTTTTTCTCTTACATATCTTTAGGGGTGCAACAAAACCTTCAGTAGTTACCTGCTTTGTGTGGTGGGATATAAAGACATAGAAAATGAGATTACTTAAAATTCTTGTTTGGAAAATAAATTAATGAGCTCTTTATGTCTTTATTTCTTTCTAACCCAAATTGCAGCAAATATACTCCAATTTTAACAAATTTTAGAAAGTAATACTAAACTGTGATTTATAGGTTGGTCCCCAAAGAAGTCAGTAATGTTCTTTTAGTATTTCTAGGGCTTCTAAAGACTTATACATTCAAGAGAGATTTGATTGCTTGGCAAAGATAATGATAAAAAGGACTTGAAAAACTTGCAGAAACAAAAAGATCAAGGTATGAAAGAGGAAATTTGGTATAAAACATACCTGCCACATTTTCTTCCTACTTACAGCACCTTCAAAAGTATGAAGTTTCTCTGCATGATGTGAAGAGAAATGCACAAAAAAATCAATAGCTTGTTAAAAAAATTGTTTGGATGTCAGTTAGCTCACAAAAGGATATTTCTTTTTCAAGGATTTTGTGAATGACAGCTGTTCATCTCACCAGTAACTGATGAAACAGAGGTGACTACTCACAGAATAGTAATGGCAATATGAGGGGCAAAGGAAGAAATGCAAAAAAATGTGCAAGTAATATAATACTTAACAATTAGAAGAAGAAAAAGGTGATAAATATAATAATTATTATTCACATTTTATATTCTTATGTTACTTTATCAGCAAAATAAAGCGAGGTATCAGATTAAATATCAAGTAGAATTCTATTTAGTCATTTAAAACTAAGGATAAAAATAAATTTAAAACTATGAAGGGTCATGAGGTTTTGTGAGAATAAACATTAAATTCACTATTGAGCAGAGGCCTGTCTTCAACAAGTTCATTATAATACATAGAAGCATAGATAACTTTAGGTTCAAACAAAATTCTGAAGCTCACCGAGCCAAGACTTCTACTGAAAGCAGGGTAAAATTCAAACTGAGATCAAATTGCTCATAGTCTTGTCCACCTGAATTTTGAATAACTGTCAATGATAGCTGAGGGACTGGGAAATTCCAAACTTATAAACATGAATTTTAACAGCTTGAGCTAAAAAACCAGTCTTTTGGCAAGTCTTATGTACTTATATACATTCATATTTTTTGTGAATTGAGGAATGTTGAGTGCTAAGCCCATATTCACCAGTCTGCTATACTGTAATTCATCTTTAAAAGAGATTAGTTTAGCTCCAGCCTGTACTGTGAAATAAAGTCTTGTGCCGTACAACTTGGGCTTGTAATGCTGAGAGTTATGCTGACGAGGGCAACTTTAAGTGTGTCTGTACCTGACACAATCTACAAAAGAAATAAAAGCCCAGCAGCACACCAGCTGATTGGAGGAAATGCTCTGACTCAGAAGGAAGTTTCAGAAATAAATTAAAGGAATCAAAGGAGAGCAGAAAGTAGTTTACATTTTAAAAGTGAGGAAGACCTGATGAGGCAGCAAATATCCACTAGAGAAAATTCATTGCTCAAACATCTGAAAAAAGCAAGACGTAGAGATTAAGCTATTGCTAAGTAATGTTCCATATTCTGATCCCAACACAGGCATATCTTTAATATTAGCAACAGCTGGGGAAGATATTGCCTATAGAAGAAAAAACCCACCTATTATTATTATTATTATTGAAAGTATTATTAAAAATAAAAGGCTCAAAAGGGCTATTCTTTTCATGCTCCATGCATTCTGCCCCATCCTTCCTTAGAGCAGTTCTTAATGTTTCTTAGGTTAAAATCACTCCACCCTGATCTGCAGACTAAATTACCTTTCTTCTCCCATGCTTAACATTTTTTCTGCTTGAGAGAAATCAAGTCCAAATGCCCTAAAACCAATAAAGAGTAACAAAAGTTAAGCTTAGGGTGCATTTGGATGTAGACCTTTCCACATTTGTTAATTCCCAAGGATTGTCATTATCCTGGATCATTTGACTCATCTGGTATACACCAGTAGCCTACACCACTGTCGTACAAGCATTTACTGTTACAGCTGAAGCCCTGAAAAGCTGTGTGAGGCACCACTCAGAGGGAAGAGCCAGGGACATAAGAAGCCAGGGGAAGATGTGCGAATGTTGGTAGTCACTACCAGCCTGGCTTTAGTCTGAATTCAGATGCACAGAAGTGGTGGTGGGTTCAAAAGTTTAGTTTTCACAAATGCACTATTTTTTCTAGATATGAATATTACTTGTTGTTACAGTCTAGTCTCACTTTCATCCACTAAGTTTTTGTGTTCAGAAAGTGCTGGGTTATTTTCATACATTTTAATTTCAGAATAAATATTTTGATTTTTCAGCTGCTAAATCCTATCTGGAAAACAGAAGAAGTGAACAGTGGTTTCTGAAAGCAAGGACAGAATTGCAGATATTATTTTCTTTTTTTTTTTTTTGTTTTTTTTGTTGTTGTATTCTTGTAGTAATATAAAAGAATGCTTTCTACCAAAACTTCATAAAATACATCTTCCCAGAAGGCATCTGTTTCCCACATAGCAGTACTGTCCTTGCTCTGTCCCCACAGCCCTGCCTTGGGCTCCAACAAGAGGGAGGTGCCCGATGCCAGGGGCTGGGGATGCCCCAGGGCTCTCCTGCTGCCTTCTCCTGGCTGGGGGAGTGGGATGGGTCCTGGCTGCCAGGCTGTGCTGTCCCATGACCCCAGCTGCCACAGCCCCAGCACCCTTCTGCCAAATATCAGGAATGAAACTGCAGATCATTTCCCACATCGTTTCAGCCTGTGTGTGAACTTACTATAGTAGTAATATAAAAATTAAACAAACACCGAACAGGAACAAGAAAATGAGAAGTCCTCAATTATTTCCAATTAATTTTAATTGCTGACATTTTAAGCAGCAATTTAGTTACCTGAGTTCCTCCCTTCCCTGTCTCTGGATGACATTGTGGCTTCTGCTAGTTTTTATTGCTTTGAGTTCCCTCAGTGCTGTTTAGAAAAGAGCAGCTTTAACAGGTGAAAAGTTTGAAATCCATTTTAGTCAAGTGACTACATGGAAAAAGGATAGCATTTGAAAGCTTAGCAGTTTATTTCAAGGAGGGAAAAGGGACAAAAGGAGGCAGCTCATCAGCAGTAGACTGAAATCCACCTTGC
This sequence comes from Toxostoma redivivum, assembly GCA_013397375.1. Classification (NCBI taxonomy): domain Eukaryota; kingdom Metazoa; phylum Chordata; class Aves; order Passeriformes; family Mimidae; genus Toxostoma; species Toxostoma redivivum. The sequence continues at coordinate 309,542 of VXBI01002033.1, read as the reverse complement.
CAGTTTTGTGTATTTATGTTATATATATAGCCACTGCTGCCACACACACATCATGCACTATAGAAAAACAACCTTTGGAACCATATGGACTAATAAAAAGAAAGAAGTTTTCCTGACATAAAAATGGGGTTGGTTGTTTTTTTCTTCACTTTGGCTGGTGCTACTGTTGTTAAAATAGGACAAATATTTTAAGGTGAATCTTATTAAACAAGATGGAAGAAGACCAGCAGCCCACACAGACAATAAAAGGCATGTGGAGTTTTTAGATACCATAATCCATTTATAAGTATAGTCATTTTTCAGATGAATATTTCTTAAGATGCCATTTGCAAACACTTGCAAAACTCCCTGCAGTTGTCAGCTAGATTTGTCCCATGTACTTTCCTATCCTTCACTGTGCAAATGCTGACACCTTGCTCTTTTCTTAAATCCACAAACCATTAATTACTGACAACTTGCCTTCTGCCTCTGAGGTACCTTAGTGCTGTAAGATCTATTCCAAGTTCAAAGTTAACCATCTTATGCTATGTCAGGCGTTTGCTGCTGCTGCGGTTGTTTGCAGATAAATAATTGAAGTGTTCCACCTATCTCATCTGAATCAATGTCTCTGTCTTATTCCACCTGTGCAGCTCCACACCACTGACAGACTTCTTGGTGCCAGTGTTTCCAGCATTATAGCCTGCATAGTCATTTTTTATGCACATTAGCCATTATGATCGAAAACTTTGATAATCTGCTGGTTTCCTGTCAAGACATACTGCAAAAAAAAAAATTTCCTCTGCAGCCCTCATGGTCAAAAATCACTAAATGATCAGTGATGTGTTCAGTGAAAATGGGAATGAGTCAGATTGATTTTCCTGAGAGGCAGAATTTTTATGTATTTTGAATAAATAATTAAAAATTCCTATAATTTAATCCTGCATTTTGACAATTAAAATCTGCTTCCATCAAATGTCCATATTTATAGAAAATGGTTGCATATTGTACTTAGATAAAGGTGCAGCTGGATCTTTATGAGGCACCAGTTTTCTATAAATATAAAAATTTGGTAATTATCACCGTTGTGCACCAGTAATAAGCACAGCTGGGGAATGCTGCTGCAGTTGTTTCTTTGGCTACAAAGCTAAATTTCATACTTGCAGGTTCTCTCTAGTTTTCATCTGCTTTTTTTATTCTACGTGGAATAAAACAGCTGCATCATATCAGACATAAAGCTCTGCCTGGTCTGTACATCTGGCTGCCAATGGCATGTTCCTAGGCAGTGAAAATGGAGATGGTATTCCTGCTTCTGTGCCTGTGGATCAAGCCACAGACATCATTCAGAACTGAACCACTGACATATCTAAGGAAAAGATGAAACCGAAAACAACAGCACACTTACCTCCCTCTCTGACCTCTTCTGTTGTAAATTTCTTAGTTTCTACAATAAAAAACTGGAATTATCTCTTAACCCTTTCATGCTCTCTTCCTACCTTTGTCTCTTTTGCTTTTCTCCTTCCCTATTTTTTATTGAGTAATCAAAGACTGATGATGTTTAAACTAATGGGCAGTATGGAAGAATGCTAACTATGCAATGATAGACAGTTAAACTGAACTAATATTCAGGAGGCTCTAATTACTTTGAAATTATCTAGAGATATAGGCACCTGTTGCTAACATTCTAAATTGTCACCTGCTAATTAAATGTGGGACATTCACGTACAGACTTCATTTATAGCTTGCAGAGCTTCAACTACCTGACTTGGTAGAAATTGCAGTTGTGTTTTTTGGGGTTTGTTTTTTTTGTTTGGTTTATTTTTGTTTGGTTTTGTTTTGTTTTTTGGTTTTCTTATTTGTGTTTGGGGTTTTTTTTTTTGTTTGTTTTTTTAAGAGAATAGGCAATTAATTGAGGTATTTCTTTTTCTTACTCTCACATTGTATTCCTGGAACCAATATGTCTTGTCTAGTCCTTCCAACATAAGAGGGTCAGACAGCCCTTTTTTGAAGTGCATCCTCCATGACCTGATACAATTTTTCTTCATATAGACTTTACATTATTTCTGCATGTCCCTTTGGAAAACAAGACGTCCCCAAAAGCTGATTGGAAGAGTGCTCTTTCTTGCCTCTTTGCACTGGCCTTCCAAGTTGGCTGGCAATGCAGAGGACAATTGCATTTCATACTGTGAAAGCCATTGTAGCTGTATTTCATTCCTCATCCTTTTCTGTTTTATAACCAAGAAGTAAATATTACTTCTTGAATCTGTGTCTTTGTATACGGTTCTAATTTTTTGCAAATTACATTGATAATTACATGAGAAATCATGTAACAACCAAGTCAAACTAACCACTGAACCTTTACTGAATTCCACAGGATTTTAAAGGGTTCAAGGTCTATTAAGTACAAAAAGCCACAGCTTGTTGACAGAAGGCATTTGTTTAATTTCTGTTAAAGAAGACATTTTTGAAACTTGTTCATAGTCTGGCTGTACTTCAATTTCTGGTAATTTCTTTCTTCTAAACCTCTATGGCTGTGTCCTGGTTTAGGGCAAATTTGGGAGAAAACTTCCAAAGGCCTCCCCCGCAAGGAAGCAAACCTGAGTGGCCCCTCTCCCAGCTGGCTCGGGAAGAAATTTCCTCATAGAGAAGTGGAAAAAACCTGCTTATTCAACAGGCACAGCACTGCCCAGCACAAAGAACCCCCCCAATACTGAACAACAAAACCTCTGGCTGCTCTGAAGAGATGACAAGTTCAGTCTCTCTCCTATGGTGGTAGCTGGGCTCAGTCTGTTCCCAGTCCCTCCGGCGCTGGAAAATGCCGCTGCCCAGCCCAGGCCCCAGTGGCTGCAGGTGCAGCTCCTGGTGCTCCCCTGGGTCCCAGTCCAGAGCAGGTTCAAATAATTCCAGGAAAAAGGAAAAAAAAAAAAAAACAAAACTTTCCAGGGAACTTCTCTGCTTCAGTTAGTCAGAAACTCAACTAAAAGCAAAGGAGAGCTCTATCCCTGTCCACCATGGTGACACAGTCCAGGAGGACGAGAGGATGGAACTCCTGTCTCTGTGTTTTGAAAACAACCGCCTCAGACATTGCACTGCTTCTTCTTCCCCCTCCTTCACTCTCAAATCCAGCCTTAAAGGTACAAAACTTACTTCTGGGCTAAACAGACAAATGGGGATACAAATCAACATGACAAAGTCACTCCAGGACAGGTTGTAAAGTACTGTGTGTGAAACAAATTTTAGGGACAACCTCCTGATTAGTTATTTGGGTTTCTTGGAGGGATTGTTTATTTTGTCTTGTTTTGTTTTCGGCTCATGCAGAAGGAAAATATGTGATGAAATAGAAAATAAATAGAGAAAGAAGGAAGTAATGTCATAACAGTAGAAAAATTGTAGCAAAATTTAGTGCAGATCCTGTAGGAGAGAAAGATGATTTTATTGAAAATGGAAAAAAATGGAAATAAATAAATGACTAAATAAACCCAACTACATTAGATCACACTGACGCCCATGCTCACATACTCACAGGCACCAAGACTTTTGTAGTTTAGCATCCACTTCAGTGTGTAATGACCAAGGTTCTTGCACAATAGTCGCTTGCCCTGGGATAATACAGGTTCCAAAGAGCAACAATACATCACCTCCTCAGTTTTTCTTAGATGAGTGACTTACTTGATAATTTTTATCTTTCTGTTGGATTCTTCAGAGATTAATCTCTCCATCTTGTTCAACCTCTACAGTCCTTCAGAATTTGCTGTTATTTGTCTGTTGAATCGGATGTTTTGAAAATCGATGCTACGTGCTATCAGCACAAGCTATTCTTATAGGCTTAGTGTTCTGCTTTTTCTTCTATTGCTCCTATAGCAGAAAAATCCTGTTAATTCTCCGTTCACAGCAATCTTAATGATTTTACTGCAGTTCCATAGAAATGAAAGTTGCAGAACCAATTAACTCTTAACTAATCCCGTCAACTGATAGATTAAAGTCATCTCTGAAAATGCAATAGCCTGTTTTTTGCACAGTTTGTAAGCAAACTGTGCCAATAAGTAAGCATTACTGCCTGGTCACATGTGACAGCTGAGGAATATGCACGAACTCATAATGGTCCTTGGTTCTCTGATGAGTAAACTTATCATTATCAAAGAGTAGAAGCCTCTTTATATAGCAATGGGTAGTTTGTTTTGAAGAAAACAAAGTATGAGTGGGATAAAAGGTGGGAAGAACATAAATGCCTAGAGATGTGAAAGCCCTTTCTATTCTTGACTTTCATCTGGATAGTACAGACTAGGACATGTCATATGCCTTGTGTCCTGGAAATACAACTCCAACTCATGCCTAGGAAAGTTTTTTTTGAGAACTTTTCAGCACATCCTCTACTTGCTAGGTTTATTCCAAACCAATTTTTCACTTTTGATTACAGGGCCTTTAGTCTGAACTATAGCCATTCTTAACATTTTTGTCTAACTTTTTCTTATCTATGTCTTAACATACCTCTCCAGATTTTCAAGGTTTCCTGGAATGGCATCATCTTCTTATCAAAAAGGCTGATATAGTATTAGAAATTATTCACATAAATATGTTTTCATTTCTCAAAATTACAGCAGAACCTGGATATTTTATATTTGCTGCAGTTTCATCCAAACGGCAGTTTTACCACATATGAGTAAGACTGTGTGAGGGGGAAGGAGATCATAAATGATGGATGATTACTCTCCATTATAGTGCTGAAAAGCAGCCAGTTATATGCTTCTTTGCTATAGACCTCTACTTGTAATCTGTGAATAAAAAATGTAAGTATGAATGAGAAACACAGTTGATCACATCTTGTAAAAAGTTTTGTGGGATCAAATGCAATAACAAGCACACAACCCCTGTTGAAATTGCAAACCTTCAGTCCTTCACCTTAAACCTCCCTCTGAGTATGTGATAAATTGATTAAGGTGGAGGAAGATGTACCCAAGGACTATAAAAGATAACAGATTTTTTAATTAGATGCTGTATAATCATTCCATGTGTTGTTAGATATTTTAGTCCCCTAGCACTCTGAACAAAGTACTAACAGGTACATTACAGCACCCCAAAATAATGCAGGAGTTTAGTTTTCTAAGTATGTGTATAGGTTTTAAATAGGACTTCTGCAGAGATGAGTAAGTAGTATTTCATACAGGTATGCCACAAAAATGTAATTTTAAATGGATTTGAATGCATTGGTAGTCCATTGGAAAATTTTATACAGTTTGAATATTTCAACACCTGTCTGAATTCATAATTAAAAAGTGCTTAATGCTATTGCAAACACTGGGGGGGGTAGGGAATGAGTACTTATGAAAATGCATGTGTTACTTCTTATTCTGTATTTTCTCACTTAAATATTGATCATAAGGAAAGACTCTTCCCTGTCTTTCTTGGTCTGATTCCACACTGCCTTAGGTAATCACTATCTTGTGTGCAGAGAAGTGTGGGTATGATCAGAATAGTAGCATTTTACATGCAAACTGAAAAGCTATAAGAAATTACAGAGGCTTCAGGCAGTAAAGAAATTGGATTCCCTGCCTGTGTTGAATTGTACACTGCTGGCTAGTACCCAGTTTTGCAAAGGTAAAAGATTCACAGAAGATTTATAGACAGTTGTTCTGTCAGGCAGTAAAACTTTAAACCCGTGCTTCCTCTTGCTCCTTCTGGTTTCTTACCAGCTTTTTTTTGTTCTTATTTTTACTAACATACAGAACCACAGATCACCCTACGGGAAGCATATATAGAGTTTGCCAGAAGACTGAACTTATTTTCCTGACAAACTTTTACTAGGAATAATTAAAAAAGCCTATGTCAAGAAAAAAAAAATCACCTAAAATAACTAACTGCTGGTGTTAGAAAAGTTATAGTTCTGAATGTCTTTCTGCACTGACTCATCCCTTGAAAGTTACACCTGCTTTGGGGAATTACTGTTCAGAAAAGCACATTGTGTTACCTCGGAAACAGCTGCGACTGCATGTGTAAATTTAGATAGAAGGTATTTCACTTCTTTCACATTTCTGTCTGTTATGCCATTTACTTTGCATTTAAGCTGTTAATGCAGTCAGTCCTTTGCTATCACATCTGCTTTCTTTTAGTCTTAAATCTACCCAGCTGTAAAAGATGGTCTTGTAAGTATGTACCTATGCTGACACTGCCACATTTCTGTTATTTCCAAAATTTCTACTGAAGAAAGAGTAATAGAATATTATTAACATATTTAGGACCAGAAAGATAAATTCTATGCACCATCTTTACAGAGTTCAATATTTCATTAAGACAGGTCATCTAATAAAATCACACAAGGTGACTTCATTTCCTTTCATTTCACTTCACAATTGAGAACAAGAGTACTTGTCTGTAAGACAGATGCTTGGCAGGAATGAAGTATAGCTAGATACAAAGGACACTAGAATTATGGAATCTTGTTTTTGTTACTGGAATTGTTGTGTGGCCTTGGGTAAGTCATTTAAATTGTGCCCTGATTCTTAGCTTCCTGTGTCAACAGGGTTTTAATAGATGGCTAAATGCTACTTAGCTTCAAAAATACTTTGAATTCTTCACACACAGAAGATAATATATATATATGAAATATTTTCACTATCATTCATTATTATTTTTATACTACACGGACCTTTCCCTAATTAGGGGAAACAGATGCATTACTGGTTTAAATGCAGCATGATTCTACTGTGAGCGCTTTCTATATATAAATTATATTTGCTTCAAAAATATGTATTTCATAAAGCTGATATGTAAAAATTAGTGCTTTAAAATGGATAACAAAAGAACTGAGAAAATATGTCCAGCAATTTCCGGCTACTATCTTGTCACAATAGAGCAGAAAAAGTAGAGAAGATAAATATTATGAAAAAATCAATATCATCATACAAGTCTATTTTCAAACTGGTCTACATTTATTTTTGTGTATTAATATAGTAAAAATTTAGAAATTATCTTTATTTTTATAAGTATTAAAAATATTATTTTCTCCTTCCTTAATTTACCCTTTTTTCCTAATCTAACACAAGCTGTTTTTATTTTTTCCTCATTTCTCTTTTAGAGTCCTGTCAACAAAAATACTCCAGATGTTTTCTGGACTTCTTTCTCTTTTCTGTTCAGTGATATATATAGAGTAGCATCAGTCATGATAATTTAGTGATGAAGACTCCTGTGTGCAAATATCATGAGGCTATTCCTTCCAGCCTGAGCTGTCTTTTCCTAATTAACTACTGGGCAAGCAATCTTGAGTGACATACAGTAGAGGAATGATAACAGCTAGTTTCAGATATTCAGCCAGAAATGAGAGAAACTGGAAAAGGTGAAATAAGTTTCAGTAAAGAGGAAAAAAAAAAAATAAAACAAAGAAAAGCAAAAAAGAAAATTCAGAGCCGCTTTAAGAAAATTAGTGATTTTAGAGGTATATACATTTGCAGTGTTTAAGGCACTCAAACTTCTGGAATTTTGTTCCTTGCAATGTCAAAATTGTAAATTTCAGAATGTTGCTTTTAGACGCTCACAAACAAGGGTTACACAAAATGGGGTATTACTTCTGTAATCCTGTATGAAAAAAAAGCCAATAGCATAGCTTAAATGCATAAATAAATGCAAATAAGTAAGGAAAGAGTACTTGCAGGGGAAAATAAAATTTCTATAGTAATAGAGGTCAGTGCTCTATAGAGGTCAGTTGTAGATTGAATGGCATCTTCTAGGAGAGGGACTGGGAAACCTAAACTCAAAAGTCATAATAGTATGTTCCTTCAACCAACTGAAGATTTCAGTATTTCTACATGAGACCGAAAGCTACAAGAATGCACAGAAATAAAGCTGAGAATATCCAAGACATTGACACTGTCCTAGATTACAGAAAGAATATGAGCATTTGTCAGATGAAACTATCTAGGTAAGGAGATTGAAAGCAAATTAAAACAGATTTCCAATGTTTTCTGACAGTCAGTCTGCAATTACTTCCTGACTATTACTTTAATGATATATGATGATCACTTCAGTATCTAAGCATGAAGTACCATGTAGACACTTGAAAAGTTACCATTATTGCTAGAGCTACTTTTGAACCTGTACTGTAGTCAGTGATCAGCATCCAAATGCTTTTTGGGAAGAAGAATGAAAGATGGAACACCAAAACAAAAGCAAATTTATTTGTCTAGGATGCAGTCTTGGTGACATGTAAATTGTGTGTAGTACTGAAAAGCAGGATTGGCATTTTTGATCAATGAATCCCTTATGTTTATTTCAACAACTTCTGAATGTTTAAATGAATACTTTAATTGAATTGAATACATATAATCTTTCATCATGAGATTTAAAATTTTTGTTTTATGTAATCCTTTTTCCTCTAATCTTTTCAACCTCAGTGTTAGAGCCAAAATCATTAGAAATGCTATCCCAGGACCTTACGTAGAAACTCCTTTCTGATTATGATGACAATATTATTCATGACCACCTTGTATGAAGTGCATAGGCATTATCTTCTAAGGCAAATCATTCTTGTCCTTCTTACATTTTCATATTTATAGAGAGGGTAATCTTTGCTCCACATGTGTTTTACTATCTCTTCTAATGTGAATTCGTAGAGATTTTTCCATTTTCCCAGTCATCCTTACCATCTTTTTCTGTATCAAATTCAGGTAAATTTTATCCTTATCAGCTGAGCAATATTGTATACAATGTTTTGAGTAAGATCATGACAATATGTTCCAAAATGGGAGTAAGATTTTCTTATCTGTAATGAAAATTCCTTGTTTGATGCACTCCAGGATATTATTTTCACAACCGTGTCACAATCATACTGGTACTTACCAATGTATTCAAGTTTTCTTTTCCTTTCTTGCATGCAATTAAAATAATTTACATTTATAGGCTCATAAAGTATTTATATTTAGAATTTGTATTATTTAATTTAATTTAATTTCCATTGCTTTAGCTCTCAGGTTCATCCAACTCTTCCACTTACTGATCAGGTCTGGATAACACTTTCTACTTTCTAACATTTCCACATTTCAGGGTACCCACTTACTTCCTGCATAAAAGTCTCCAATTAAAATGTTAAGCATATCTAACTCAAGAAGAATGACCAAGGGAAATAATTGTCTAATTTCTTCCAAGTCTGATCTGTTCAACTCAGCTTTTACCAGATTCCTATTGCCTGGCTATTCATAATTTCTAACGAATATAAATCCACTCCTCTATAGGGAACTGTATGAAATGCTTTGTAACTCTAGACACATTGGAATGACTTAACTACAATGACCTAATAGATCAGCAGTCAGAAAATATGCATATATGTGTTTTTCCAAAAAATATATATGGAGTGAATCTACCGTGCTAGGTAAATAATTTTATAATTTAATCAAGGATCCACAGAGTTCCATGGATTTGGCTTTTTTTTTCTCTAAAATATGTTCTAGACCATTATACAGCAGCGAGGCTTGTTATGTGCATATATCTGATGTAGTTACAGAGCTGTGTTTTCTTTCTTCATTCGGAGAGTATTTCCATCATTCATTCATAGTTCTGGAGTCTCAGTTCCAAATGATGATTATTTCAAGGACTAGATTATTCAAGAGAGACACTAAGGGACTATTCTGATTTTTTTTTTTTAGAATTTGAAATCTATGTTTTTATTCCCTTTCAGATATTGTTACTTTTGCCACATAATTCTTTTCTGTCGTCATTTCCTTGGTGTGGGTTTTTAAAATTATAATTGGTTACTATTTTTTTTCTGTATAGCAGTTACATTGAAAAAAGGAAGTCTGAGGCAAAATTATTCCTTTGGCAATTGGAATAGATTAACATTGACCTTTTCTCCTTTCTGAGCATGTATTAGTATCACTTTTCTTGTTTCCTTTTCCTGCTGACCCTTTTCTATTTTTATCTTTGTCACTGACAGATATAATTTTCTTTAAAAGACTCAGCTTAACTGTATTTTGGCTGTTTTCACTTTGTTTCCATACTTCCTTGCAATTTTGTTGTAGGAAAATTTATTGGAGAGTCTTTTTCCATACTTTGGCATTTTTTCCCTAAAAATTGTTTGGACATACATTATGCTTTTTCTGTTGGTTTTCTTTTCATTCAGTAAAACTCTCGCTTCTTCCATATGAGAGCCCTCCTGCTTTGAATGAAAGATCATGCTCAAATTTGCCCTTTTTACAGAAAATAATTCTTTGCTTATTCCATTCCAATACTTACATTTCAATATATCAGACTACTTTCTGTGGCTCTGTTATAAATATGCTTTCTGATCCAAAATTTATTTCTCTGCTTCATTTCAGCACTTGGTAGTGATATCTGCCCTCTCCATGTGCAAGAATGTTTTGTACCTAAAGTTATCATGATATCTATTTTTAAATATATGCCTAGAAAATTATAGTGTTTCAGACTTGGTTTATTTGTAACTTTCGAAATTTTACTGAGCTTATTACATGGTGAACTTCTGCAATTTCTTATAGCTGAAAGGGAAAATAAATGTGAGAAAAAAAGAAGACTCTGGAACTTTATCAAAACATGAATTTAAAGTCCATCTAAACACATATCTCATTTAATGATTACTTTTGATACGATTTCAACATAACTGATGTTTTGAAAGTTGAGCATGGTAGGATATTAAACATCAGGAAGGTTTTGACTGACCTTTGAATTATCTTTGCTAAGTCAACAAACTTCTTTTGTTTCCAATGCTATAAGAAAAACGCTGAATTAACAGTTCATTAACATCTAAACCTTTCTTGTTTTTGCTCTGTGACAGCTAATACAGCTGGTGTGACTAAAAAAAAAGGCCTGAAGGAAACATTTTGTAATCAGTGAGAGGGTTTTTTTATTCTGTGTGTTGTTTTAGTTCTTTTTTGTCTTTACTGAGATTGCTGAAAACGTTCTTAAATTAATGGTCAGCAGTTTTGTGAGGACTTACACTCTATGACCTAGTTTCAAAACAAAATGCATTTAACATAGACTTCCTGATTGTCACCTGAGTTTAATGTAGTGTCTTTCAAATATTGACTAGCAACTCCTTCCTACTCAAAACTCAGTTCTTATAGGTCTAAGGTTTTTCTTCCTAATCCACTATTAACTTCCTGTGGCAGGAAGTCCATAGTCTTACTCCATTCTTACGCTATATAGTGCCACAGCTTCTTGAAAAGCTTTTTTTTTTAGAATTCATAGAATATAAATATATTATATTCATGTATATGTATATTCATAGAATACACATGCAGAGGAAGAAAACATAAGGCAGTCTATTGGTTTTATGTCTTTTGACTGCTTTTTATAAAAAGAGGAAAAATTCTGACCATGTATAAATAGTGGTAGAGAAATTTGTTGAAGATGGACCTAGAAGGCAGCACTACTAGAAGCACTGATTACAAAACCCTTTCCTGAAATCTAATTCTGCAACTCAAATAGTGAGAGTGCCTGGTATATCTTATCCTTTAGAGATTGAGAGGTTGAATAACAAAGCAAATTTATTAAAGGAGAAAATAAGTGACTGGGAATAAGGAGAGGAGAAATATCAGAAAAAAAAGTGAAGGAATATAGTTTTAACAGAAGTCTGTAAAATCATGTGAAAAGTCATTTATTTTCAAGCTCCCAACATGGCTAACCTCCATAAAACTGGTGTGGTATCATTGCTAATTACCTTTAAATTGTATGCTAATATTATATTTTGTGTATATTTTAGAAGTAGGAGAAGGTTAAATTTATTTTCTTGCAGTCTATAATTTATATATTTATTCTTCCATGTTCAATTACATTTTCTGAAGTGCTCTAAGTTTAATAATTCATACTTAAGAGCTCTCTGACGAATACACTCAGTTGTAAACAAGATGTGCAGTTTCTAAGCTGGTTAAGTTGCATCCTTTTAACCTAACATCATGTCATCTTGTACACACTCAGTCTTCTGCCTGTTAGGTGTAAATAACACTTCTCTATGTCCTTGGACAATATGTATAAAGCTCATAATATTTGCTGTCTGTCTTGTAATGCAAAAAGTCAGTAGAATCTTGCTTACAGAAAAAGCATTTAAAAAATAAAAATAATAAGTTGTTTCAGGAGCTATTATAGTTTTATCCTAAGCCCAGGTAATTTTCTAAACACAAGATATTCTGATTTATGCTTCGGTTCATATTGTCAAAAAATTAGATTTTATAAAAGACTAAATAGCAAAGAAAAAAAAGAGCCTTATTGATGTATGGTTCTTCATCCATGGAGTGCATTGGTTTAATGCTGCCTGGATGCCGGGTGCCCACCAAAGTTGCTCTATCACTCCCCTCCAAAACTGGACAGAGGAGAGAAAATGTAGGAAAAACGTTCATGAGTTAAGGGTTGGGACTCACTCACTGGATACAGTCATGGGCAAACCAGAATCAGCTTGGGGATATTAATGGAATTTATTGCCAATAAAATCAGAGCAGAATAATGACAAGTAAAACAAATCTTAAAAACACCTTTCCCCCACCCCTCCCTCCTTCCCAGCTCTACTTCCTCCCAGCCAGTGATGCAGGGAAGCAGGTAATGGAGGTTATGGTCAGTTCATCACACATTGCTTCTGTCGCTGCTTGGGGAGACGAATATTTCTTCATAAACTTCTCCAGAGTAAATCCTTCTCACAGGCTACAGTTCTTCATTAACTGATCAAGAGTGAGTCACTTTTCACAGGGTGCAGTCCTTCAGGCACACCCTGCTCCAGCATGGATTCTTCACAGGTCACAAGTCCTACCAGGAAATTTCCTATTCCATGGACTGCAGGGGCACAGCTGCTTCACCATGGTCTTCACAACAGGCTGCAGTAACTGTAGTTACAAAAAAATCCTTTTTGAGAACTCTGAACTCATGTCTTGTGCTTCTCTGGGTATTGTTTTTACTTTTTTTTCTCCTAAGCATGTTGAAAGCAAACAGTAGAACACATGTTCTGTGAGATCTCACTCAGTTCAGAAAATAATTTTGCTGTCAGAGAATTGGCATAATTTTTAATTCACTCAGAAAAAGTATAAGCAGTCCAGATTTATTGGCCTGAATCTTGATGAATAATTTCACACATTAATTTTGGACAGCATGGTCACCTTTAAATCTAATAATGTGTTAATTTCTTCTGTATCAATTAATTTACATAATTTCCATTCACCAAAAAATTACAGAAATAAAGTGACGGACAAAAGCTTGGTTTTCTATTGAAGTTGATAGAGTTTACCTGAACTGCCTCCACTTTGGTTTTCTAACAGAGTGATTTTGCTTTTCTTACCTGATGATTCCTTAGGCACATGGCAAATTAATCTTAGAGATATCATTTGGTGAGGTAGGCTCTTCAAGGCCATCAGCTTTTCTCACATATTGCTTTGCCAATAAAACTTGCTAGTGAGGGAACCTTTAATTTAATTTCTGATTTCCAAAGAGAGGACAGATTTTCAAATTTACAAAGTCATTGGGTTTTCTTGTGATTAAATGGCAAGCAAGATGAATTAATTACCCCTCCTCAGATGGAGCTTCCATATCAATGAAGTTTTTATTTTTTAGTCTCACATTAGTTAAACCATAAGGTTATAAAGATAGATGTTTTACTTTAGGATTGGGTAGCAACAAGCTTCAGCTGTTGAAATAAGTTAGCTAAGGAGAAAATATATTCTCAAAACCTTTCTGGTTACTTGCAAATATGTCTTCTTTCATATTAAAACATCAATCAAGTATTTGTCTTTCCTTCCTTGTATACTCAACAGAAGGCTATGTAGCTTCCTCTTACTTCAGTACAACGTATACTAGTCCTCCAGAATATTTTTATGTTACTATTTCATTGGAGATTTGAGAGGGTGCTTACTTCAACAACAGAATGAGTAAGCAAATTAATTTAATTGCACTTTCTTTGAAACTCTATGGATAATAAAATGTATTAAATTAAAGTATTGGAAACCATTTTGTGGTTTTTTTGTTTGTTTTTTTTTGTTTGTTTGGTTGGTTGGTTGGTTTTGGGTTTTGGGTTTTTTGTTTTTGGGTTTTTTTTGTTGTTGTTGTAGTTGTTGTTTTTGGTTTTGTTTTTTTTTTTTTTTCCTTACAGCATTCCATCCCATTGGTATGACTATCACATAGCATTTGCAGACCCTCTTAATGCCAAATAATTTTCAGGACTGCTTGTTGTTTTCTGAAGCTTTCTTGCCATCCTGTATACAGCATTGAAATTACATTGTTGCTGACATTGGCTAAGGAATATTTATTTCAGACTTACGCCAAAAATGAAATAAACTAACAAAAAACAAACAGCTACATGAATGTTGCCATATTGTATTCATTCTCCAAACTATTGAAAGTGCTCTGTTCCTCTTCAGGTCTTTTTGTCAGCAGATGAGAAAGATGGATCAACTAGTTCCACAGATCAGATCACTGACAAAGCTGGGCAGATAACTTGATATTCTGATTACAAGACCAACAATGCCTCTTTTTGACTGTGCTGCTGTTATCAGTATGAGTAACATCAGTATTGCTGTTCTGTTTTTATGGTATAACCAGCATCTGTGATCAGTGGTATGAACCACCATACACAGAGAATTCACAAAGTTATAACTGTCCTCTAGGAAATACCAGCTAGAGAAAGAGATGAGCAGCGGAAAGGATGAAGAGTGAGGCAGCACTACATTGCCATTCACTGTAGGGAAAAAGACTGGGGCAAAAATTAAAGAAAACCAGGAAGTTACAAGAGTACAAAAAGAATGTGGGAAATGCTGTTGCTGTTCCTTGGATGGAATGTGGTCAACACACCTGATTTCCCACACACAATATATGTGTGTCGGAAGGGAGGAATAAAATTGACAGTGTAGCAGAGTGGAGAAATGGTGACCAAGCTCTGTTGAAATCCCTGCAGAGGAGGGAATTCAATGATACTTTTTAACCGGTAAGAAACTTATTAGCTGCCTACTAAAGGAGACAAAAAGAGATGTCTTACTGTTGAACCAGAAACCAGGGTGAAATCATTCTCATAATGTGTAATTCTGACGCTCATCTCCATCCCAAGGTTACTGCAGATGTAATACTGACCTCACCTCAATCCCAAAGCTACCCATCTTCAGGGTATGAGCACCCCTCTCTGAGAATGATCTATGCCTAGAGTCACTCAAGCTCCACCTAGACACATAAAAATATTATAAAAGTAAGTTAGTAACTGGGAGAAATAAAGGAAGATTCCATAACTGCCAGGACCAGCTGACAAGCTGAACATGTCTTCTCCCCCATGGGGATGTCTATCGGGTAAGAATCACACTCTATGCACAGTGAATTATTATCTCTAGCTATCTCTTTCAGGGAATTAGAGCTTATCCATATATTGCTTTGAGCAAGTTTTTGCAGTCAAATACTGTCACCAGCAACCTTTGGACCTTAATTTGTTACAATTTTCTATTTTACTAATAATTTTATTCTAAAAATTGCTCATGTGAATCCTTCAAGGTTGCTGGCAGTCACTGGCAGTGGGTAACACTCTAGACTGCGGGGACCTGGGGGGTCTCTCCTGTGCTGTTGGTGTCCTTGAACAAGTTAATTGAACTGCCTTCCATTCCCGTGGAGAGTCCCCATAGTGGGATACTGACAAACTGGCTGGGCACAAGGATCTTGGCTTTCCTGGGGTCTTGATACACAAATCAAGCACAAGGGGTTTGAGGAAATCTTCCCCTTCGTTGGACATTCAGCATGACCTCTCCATACCATCAGTGTTTATATTGTAGGTGAGGCCAGACTTCCAGACTGCCAGTCAGCCACAGCTTTGGTCTGTATTTGCTTTACCTCTTCATGAATGCAAAATTGACCAGAAGGCAACATAAATCTTTTCAGTTTCTGAAGTTGTGTTTTTTTGTAGTACACAAAGCCCAAACTGAAGTAAGAAAACTCTTAATACACATGAGGCTAATTGGCTAAATTAGACTGATTAGAATGAATACCATTGACAGATGCCTCCTGGATTTCTATCTTGCTTTCAGATGTAGTCAATTGGATTTTCATCCATATTCACTACAGGTGTTAAATTCAAAGAGCTTGTCCTTTCTGACTTCTCTGCATATATCTACCTGTTCCCAGAAAGACAAGCAGTATTTATTGTCAGTTACATCTGTTTTTATCCAAGGAATAGTGTCTTCTGAATATTTAAATAGCTCTGCATTTTATAGTAGCTATTTGAATTAAAATCCCTTCATGGCGGTGCTTTGTGCATGAGCCAAGCTGGCCAACATTATTCTGAGTCCCAATAAAGTATATTGACCTGTGCTAAGCTACAGTAAAAAAATATGTCAAACATACTCTATTAACCTATTTTTCATGATCAGCTGGCTACTACGTATCATTCTTTCATATGACTTTATTTTGTTATCACACACTAATTTCCACTGAAAGATAAGTCAAAAACTACTAGAAATGGAAGGGGAAAATCATGAACAAATATCCAGACAGAATCAATAGCTGCATCAACAGGTTGTATATCCTATGAGAGCTTTATTCATGTGTTTCTTTCAGCTAGAACTGGAAAACTTAATGTATTGATGAACTAAAAATTTCTTATTAACCTTATCACTTATGTGTTTAATCTCTTCCCTTAATAACTGTTTCTTTATATTTGAATAAGAAGATGAGGCCAGGCCAGGCCAAGCACTGCAGCCTGTTGAAAAAGTGTTCCACAGGATGAAAATATTATTACCTGAAAGGAAATTGTATTTTAGTAGCAACTGGTAAAACACTTTGAAATCATTAGATTATCTATGAAACACTAAAAACACCAGAAAAAGCTTGATACTTTTAATATTTTTTTTCTACAGCCCTTTTCTATGATTCAATAATATCTGAAGCATCAGCAAGACAAAATATTTCAAAACTAGAAAATTATGGTTAATTTGGATTGTACCTGCAGTCACTGAAGTCAATAAAGCTACAGATGGCCCCACAGTCTGAGGAAAGTATAAGTTAATTTTGATAGCCTGAAAATTCTGTATGCTATTTATTTTAGTGAGAAACTGTTGATTGTGTTATGTTTTGTTTTGGTTTTGTTCTCAGGCAGTATTTTACCATTGGTACTTCATCAAATGTAAATCTTTCCTAACACAATCTGTATTTAGCATGTGCACAAAAATTACCTTTATGAGCAAGGGTACTATTCAGTAAAGCAAGGTTATGTGTACTATGTGATAGTAAGTAGCTTATGCCATTAAAAACATCCAGTTAAGCTACTTGCATTACCATTCTAAGAGATTGTCTCCCAAAATGGGAAAGTCAGTAGAAGAGATTGTGTAAAAAGAAAAGGTATCCAACTTAAAGCAACAATCTCCCGTCCTGATGATGTAAGTGATCATTTATCTGTCTTCCCTAACAACGTATAAATCTTGACACCTCCTGAAAGCCATAGGGAGATCTGCCAAGTACTTCAACACGATCAAGATTTTGCCTAGCATTTTGTAGGTGAATCAGTAAACAATTCTTTGTCCATAAAATTTCAACAGTCTGATGACAATAATGAAGGATATTCTGATCATTAAAGAAATAGAAGGACATTAAAATTCAGAATGAGTATTCTTGTCAGACTCAAATGGCCTAATGTGGCTTGAATATCTGGCTCGACATCACACTATCTTAATTTATTAGTAGTTAGTCTCAAAGAAAGGAAAAGCTATCAGTGTATGAGGAATACTAAGGCAGAGCAGTAATTAAAATGCTGCATTAAATGTCAGTGCACATAGGGGCATTTTGTACTTGGGCTGTTTTACTTCGCAATTTTTCCTTCTTTTTCTCAATATAAAGCTCATTATATAAATAATTGTGGTGAAACTGAGTTACTGGTAACAAACCTTGACAATTCTAAAATATTATTTCATTAATTGTGTAAAAATTGCTGATGGTAGTGCCAGAATATTTTAAGATTAGATCCATGTCATTATTTGAATGATGTTAATGGCAGCTTAACAATGGAATTTGTGAGTTTGTGTTTCAAGAAAATGACAGACCAGTTTCACTGCAATCTGTTGATCCTCTGTTTATCTTTTTCTTCATAGCTTCTTGACATCAAAGAGAGGGAAAACCTCAGGACTTTCTCTTTGCTCTTAACAGTACAGAAAATGGTGGGTTTGGAGTCAAAATAGAAGAAAAGTCAGGATATACATGGCCAGTATGGTTTTGACCAAAGAAAAACAAACCCAAAACAATCAATGAAAAAGGTCAGCTCATTCAAACATAAGCATTTCAGCAAGAATACCAATTTTAACATTGACAAAAATATAAACAAACAAACCTCATCCCCTCAAACAACAACAACTTCACAGGTCTCAGGTAGAATGATGTAGGCAGTCAAGACATAATCAGGAAGGAATATGTGAATAGAATGACAAGGTAAATAGTCTTTTAGCCTTTGTGAGGAAGAGACAAGATCGAATTACCTACTATGTTCAAATTTGACATGATACGACTTTGCTTTGGTGGACAATGAAATTCTGACTTTGACTGAGATACTAGTGAATAGAAGAAGAAAGTAAAAGCCTTGATTTTTTTTTTAATCGTGGTTCAGCATTCAGCACAACAGGTTTATGACCTTAGTTAATCATCCAAATATTAAATTCCATTTAACATTAGATAATTTCTAGGAATAGGAATTTCAATTTGATACCATCTCTTAAAAAAAATTCACAGAAGTCACAGTCTTTGAAGCACTTTTAACAGCTTTTAAACTACTTTGGGTCAAAACATGGCACCAATTTGCTTTCATTGTGGGTGCAATATTAAAAGTTTTGCCTGAGTCTAAATTATGTTTTTCTACCTCAGTCACTGATGAGGATAGACTAAGTTTTTGAGAGTAGGATTACTTTTTTCCAGATACTCTCTGATTAAAAAAAAAAAAGTATTTTAAAAGAAACGATTTGGGAGTGGAATGTTTAAATATACATATAATTTTAGATCATATGTATTCACATATAAAGAGGGTCTGCAACACACCACTGTGGCCTCAAATGAAATTTTCTTCTGATTTCCCAAAAATTCTTATGACAATTTCTTCCTTCATTGTGTTTGATTAGCTATATGAGATATCTTCACATAAAGATTCCATTACAATCTTGTGTTATATAATGATGAGGTAAATGAAGTTTTTTCAACCAATGTTTCTGTAGGCAATTGTATGATCTAAAGTTTGACAGATTTTATGTACCTTAAGGAATTTTTTTTTCTTTCTTTTGTGAAAAAAGGTAAATTATAGTAGCAAAGTAGAACTTGTGTTTTGTGGATTTTTTTTAAACCCTTCATGTAGAAAATAAGATTATATTTTGTACTGAGATTATCCTTGTTCAAAGAACAAAAGTTAAGGACGAAATCTATTTAAAAAAAAACCAGTGAACACTAAAATACATTTTTAGCTGCATTAAAAATGAACTGAAGAATAATTCTTCATGTGGAAGGAATCATTCTGGGGTCAAAATATATCTTAGGATGTATCTAAAAAACTTAGGTCTGGCAAACTTAAGGACCGCATAGTTATGAAAGCAATTTGTAGAGCTCTTAGTATCTGGTAGACTTTCCCATTTCTGTCAAATAAATAAAGTGGCATTTCTATCTTTAGGAATTCACTTTTAGAGTCATAGACCACTAAAAATATACTTGACCCCTTCTGTCACTAATGAGGTGAAGACAATGATGCCTCAAAGCAGTATTACTCCACACAGATTCTAAAGTAGGCAAAAAATCTATATGTAAAAAATTAAAATCAGTCACATGATGGACGGCAACCAAGAATTTAATACTAGATTTGATATACGTAATTGTATTCACCTTTCAATTCTTTCAGGATCTTAAAACCAATATAATGGTATGCTTTATTTATATTTATTTCCATTTCAGAATGACAAGCTACGACTTTTCTTTATATCATACAAGAGTATTTATCCATAAAAATAAGATGCTGCAATTTTATGTTTTATAACAGGCTTTCATCCAAAACCTCTAAAAGAATGAAATGATAGGAAACAATTTTTATCAATTATTGCTAGCACCTGAATGGTAAACAGGAAAAAAATTGAGAAAAGGCATTAACTGAAAAGGGACATTGCAATGAACCATCCCTCTCCCTTTCAAAGCAACAAACAAAATAAAGAGTAAAAAGGAAGTTGTTTTTTTCTCCTTGAATTTTTAGAGAGTAGGAGAAATTTGAAATTTCAGTTGATACCATCAAAGTTCAGTCCTACCATCAAAGAGTCCTACCATGATTGTACTAAGCAGCCATCAGAACTAAAAGGCTTAGGAAGGCCTGCGCTATGTCTTAGCAGGAATGCAACCTAGAGTAAGTACACTAATTTTACTTTGAATAAGGAATAGAATGTCCATTGTTTGACTCTGTTGAATTCAGTAGATTTCACAGTGGTCAAAACAGAGTAAGAAGTCTTTACCTTAATTCTTCTTTGAACAGCTTAATTTTTTGTAGGTGTATTTTAGTAGCACTCTTAAAACTGCACTTTTCAAGATTCTTGGAAACCTCAATTTAAAATAAGGCTAATCAATTAGCATATGGAAGAAGGAAATACGTTTTTCCACTGTAAGATGGGAGTGATTGCAGTATTTGACATGTTTTTTATCTAGGATTTGTGGCCTTTAGTTAGATACTGAAGCTCTTCAGAAGGTTAAAGAAATAAATATGACTGGAAGTCTTTTTAAAGGGCTGTTCTAATTAATTTGCCCAAATAAATTCATTACCTTTCCAGGACAGAGAAAATATTTTTTTCATTTTATATTATTTAGTCAGTAGAATATACTTTATGCCATCCAGCTATGCAACATAAATAAGACTCAGCAAATGCATTTGAATCAGATTACAAATTTTAAAATTAGAGTCATGGTAATTTTTTGGTGAGCATTATATAGTATGCATATTACGCATGCCCTTATGTATATGCTATAGTAATATCTGTCATCAGACAGAAAGGGTTTCCACCTTCCTTTCTTACTGCAACAATACAATCAGTAGGTAAGCATGTAGAACATAAAGGGAAACAATTAAATTAGAACCGTGCAACTGAAAACATATAAATGCAATAATTTTTATGGTATCAGAATAAAACTTTTTTTTCTTTCTGTAGGAAGCACACCAAAAAACCCCCACCGAAACACAGTTTCCTAATAATGGAGGTTTTTGGGATTTTTACATATACAGAAGTTGGAAAACCAAGGAAATTGAGTTGTTTACTCTAAACCACATTTAAATCTCCTGTGAATCTCATGTGCTCAAATCAGCATTTTTGACATCTTAATTCACATGCATGAATCTTCCCACAAAGAACAAGGAGATTAATGAAAATCTGTTCTCTCAGAACCTTGCTGATTTAATACCTGCTTAAATACTGCAGCATATCTTGCTCTCATTAAACTGTATACACGTTTTTTTTTTTTCTATTTTTAGTATTTTTTATTGAAAATCTTACATGTATGACTAAAAGTCATGGACGATATCTGTCAGTTCCATTACAAAATCTGTCATATATATATATATGCCTATATATATATATTTCAAACAACTAGAAGCAAAATCTACTGAATTATGAAACAATGATTGTCTATTAAAATGTAACTCAAATTAAGTATGTTGTAGACGATTAAAATTATTTTTCTGTTGGAGCTGAAGGCCACTTTCACATAGTTAATTGATAATGCTGGGCTGCAAAAATTACAAAGCCTTAATGATAATTTCCCATCCCCCAGCCTCACATCATTCATACATTAGGATTTCAGTACAAGGATCCTTCTCTCAGAAAGAAGTACTTTTAGAGTGAGCACCGTCCTCTGTGGAGCACCTTCTGTTCACAAACACAGTTCTGTAAACAGTTCTGCATACCTCTCAATAATTGCAGGCAGGTCAAGTCATTTCAAGTTAGGTACAAGCAAAAAATTTGCAGGAACAGACTGTAATTTAGGAACTCATCTACATTTTATCTAGAACAAAAAAAATCTGAAATAATACCTAAACGCACTATTTTACTTGAATATATGCCTTATTATCTAGTAATAAATCATGAAAGATGAAGTATAAATATTGTCAGAATCATAAAAAATTGTCTTATTCTAAGAAATCCTACTTCAAAATCATACAGTATATTAACCAACAATAGTTGTCCTTCTGTTTTGGCACTCCTGAACCAGCATAGAAATTATGTGTAGTGAGGTAACACCTTGGGGAAATAATACTTATGTGCAGCAGGATCTAAAGATGACTTCTGAAGTTAATAGTATTACATTGCTTAACATAAGAAAAAAATAGAAAAATCTTTTACTGTGATTCATAAAGAGAAGGGGAAGGAGAAAAGCAAGGTGTTTACAGTCTTTGAAGCATATAGCATGTTTAACCTTGAAAATTAAATCTTGCATTAATGACACTCCGAGCTACCTCTGCAGTCTTCTTTCAAAAAATTCAATGTACAAATGTTTTCTTTAAATGTCTCAGACTTTGTAATGGCTCAGAAGAACAACTGCACATCCTTGGAGCTGCTCTCCTTTCTGTGGGATGAATGGTGGGTGGCATTGTTTACTGTAATTTCTTCACTTCCATGCTTCATTTCCCACATTTATCTGAGACTGGAGAAAAATCAGCATGTTCTGACAAGTCTAAAACCATGAGGCAGTAAAATGGACCTGAATTTAGTGAAGATTTGAGTTCCAAAATAAATATAACACTTTATGTCAAACGATAATAAAAAAGGATAAATTCTCCTGTACAAATCAGAAGAGAGGATAAAAAATAGCAAATAGATAGCAACACCTTTTCTATGCCTACATGGGCGTCACAAAACTTCCCAGTCATAAGACTACAACTCCATATTTATCTTTTCATGTGGATTTTAATCTACTTTGTAAGTTGATGACACACTGTGAAATTCCATAGTATGAACAATAATTTCTCAAAAACTATCCAGAAAATTAGATTGATTTCTAATTAAATAGCTCTGAGAACAAACAGGGAGAAACAGAAAAAACCCCACATTTCCTGGGCTTTTGTTTTCATCAGTCCTTCTGGTTTTGTTCTAGTAAGTGGTATGCACACTGTAAAGAAAATTTGCTAAACCAAACCTTGCCTGTGTAAATACCATGTGCAGTAATACTGTATTGAGTTATACATTTGAAAATTTATTTCTTCTTAAAACAGAGACTCTGTATTCTCTCTATAGCAATGCTGTGAAGACATCTACAGAGTGTCACCAGCTCAGTGAGGTGACTGCTAAACATACTCTTGAAAGTGAGTTGCCTCTGCAGGTATTTGAGGGTTGCTATCTATTTGAACATGGCTGAGCATTTCATTTTATCAAAAATGCCACCAAATGCTCATACTCTGTGTGGTCAGTGCAGTTCCGAGGACAAGTCTAATGAAGATATGTTCCACCAAGGCAAAACAAAACAAAACAAAACAAAACAAAAAAACCTAAAACTTTAAAAATGGAGAGATATTTACAACTTTCCTCAGTCTGTTAGGCTGAGTTTTAATATTCTTCAGTGCATTTTCAGAGAAAGGATCCAAGGCTAGGAGTATAAGCAGTCTGGTCCAGTCCCGTACATATCTGCAAGCCTTTTAAAACGAGGGCCCCAGTCACTGAGGTAATCGTAGTTCTGGTCAGAGTTTGAGCTGATGGAATCTAAAGAACTGAGCGACTCCGCCACTGAGCCGTTCCCCTCAAATGCGTACGTCTGCAGGGAGTCGTAGGGCGGCGCGCAGGGGTCCACATCAGCTTCTTTTAGTCTTTCCCAGATAAATTCCCTAAAAATGACATTATCTGGGATGCTTTTAAAAGTTGGTCTGCTCAAGAACTGAATCTCAGGTGTCACGTCCCTTCTGGTCTTGGTGTCTCGCATGATGTTGAGGTTCCTCAAGGCAGCCATGTCAAAAGCCTCTGTGTCTTCTTCTCCACCACCCTCATCGTCGTACCTGACAATGTTTTCTCTGATATCTCTCTCTTCATCAAAAATGAGGGGCTCTTTTTTCCGTCGCCTCATGGTGACAATCAGCAAGACAAGAACTGGAACAAAGAAAAACTAGAGTTTTAGCAGTGCTGAAGTTTTCCTGTATTTTTCCTACTGTTGGAAGTACTCATTAATTTATATGGCAAAGACCAAAGGAAATAGCAAGCAATTTATGCAGTTAGATGTGAAACCTAGCAGATTATGAAATAACATTTAAACCATAAGCTTTTTAGGCGCTAAAGAATCTATTTCCCAAATCATTCAGGATTAGCATCTTCATCTCTAATTCTAATATCCTATCTTGTCTGCTAAACATAAATTTCAATACTGGTTCAGTCTGACTATGAAAATAACACAGACAAAAAATTATAATAATTAAAAAAAAATATATATACCCTTTCCTGAACTCTTAAATGCCCAAATGATGAAAGCACATCCATAACTTGACAGAATAGAATTTAAAAACTATGGTTTGGGAAGTGACTGAATTAAAGTGTACAACCAGTATCTGCTGAATAAAAATCAAGTTAAAAAAATTTAAGCAATGAGTAAAATAAGACTGTCTTAGTTCATGGAATAAAACCATCTCTATGTAAGACCTCACTTTCCTGAGAAGTGCCAAGTACTGCACTTGAGATTTATGCCTTACATCTAATGAGAACTGCTAGGGTTAAAGTCTACTGGATGGATCAGTACTAGAAATGTAATTGGTTATTTAATTTTAACTCATAAAGATTCTTTCATCTTGAAATCTGCAGTGGCAGCCAAAAGCACTTCAAGAAACTAGCCCAAGGCTCCTCTTATTCTAATACAGTTCTGGTAGAGTAACATCACTGGCAACACAAAAAATATGGAACCAATACTATGAATATTGCACCCATCTGTGGGACATGATGGAGTGTGAATCATCCTCCTGGAAAATAATTAATACTATATTGTAGCATCTGGATAACATTTGCTGAGTTAATGACACTCCTAGGAAATCACAGACATCACTATGATTGTAAAAATAACAGTACGTTGAAAAGTGTCATTCCACATTTAATTAATCTCTTCTGATTTTATGATTATTTTTAATGTTAAGAATTGTGATTATATGCATTGATAATGTTGTCAATCTTTACTTACAGTGCCAATTAAATGCTGTAGAAACATATGGAAAAGCAAAAGCTAAAAGGTGATAGAGATAAAATTAAGCTTAAGGTTCCCTAGGTAGTCTCAAGTTTGCCTCCATAAATTGCATGATGCAGGACTACCATTCTTGAAAGCCTTTTCATGGAAGGATCTTAAAATCAGTACCAATATAGTCATTGTGAGGAATGACTTAATATTAGGATCACTTGGCTAGAATAAACCAGTAACTTGTACCTGCAAGAAAGCTGTATATGTCTACAGATATTATGGTACCATTTGGAATTGGCTAAGGCTGGAGATGCCTTTCTGCATTATTTTTATTTCCCTTTGGAGCCACAAATGTCTAAAAATAAAACTGCAACTACATTTTTCTCTCCCTAAAATTTTTGAGAATTATATTAGGTGACAATTCTTTCCTCCTTTCTCAGTAGCTACCAAACACATCTTCAATAATCCCTCTACTAATAGATGTCTCGTGACTGTATTACTACATAATCAGCATCACCCTTTTACATTTTTTGCCCCTGGCATCTACCTGATTCATCCTTTATGTATTGAATTCAGAAGCCACTAGTCTGGAGCATTTTGCTGTGAACAATATTTACATAAGCAGTTTCATAATATGAAATATTGACCTTTAAAGTGACATTTGGGAAATTTCAAAACATTCTGATATTTGTATAATACAAATTAAGCTGTAAATTATGTGGCAGAGAACATAAAATTGTCATCAGATACAATTGCACTCCACTCATAATGTTTTTCCTTATTGTAAAGATATTTTAAAATGAAAGTAGCTTGCTGACGGTACAAACACATATTTGAACCAAGATTTCTATTGACATAACTTCTTTTTAATTATTATTTTTAACCTTTACTGCCACATTTTTATTGCCATATAAGTAA
Organism: Toxostoma redivivum; assembly: GCA_013397375.1. Taxonomy (NCBI): domain Eukaryota; kingdom Metazoa; phylum Chordata; class Aves; order Passeriformes; family Mimidae; genus Toxostoma; species Toxostoma redivivum. Next base: position 283,565 of record VXBI01002033.1, on the reverse strand, counting down.
TCACCTAATAATTTACTTTACTCAAATGTAAATGCATTTTTACTCCACCATCCCTCTTAACATACTTCACGTTGAAAGTTAAAGACATGCTAATAAGTGTAAAATAAGAAACTTAGTAGGAAGGTCTGCCTAAAGGTACAATAAAAATCAAGATACAATGAATGTTTTATATAGAGTTCCTTCTACCTCTCACACTTGCTTGAAGCCAAGAAAAATATGGAGTCTTTCTAAAGGTTAAATATTTTAGCATTTAGATGACTTTATAAGATTATTAATTTCTAGCCTTTCCAGCAGCCATGAACAATAAAGTTTAACCTCTAAATGAACAAAGCTTTAGCTGCATTGCAGGAGCTGCAGAGATGAATACAAGCCCTAAACAGTTTTCACTGCTATCTAAATCAAATGCAAATGGTTTCAAAGTTTTTTTCATTTCTCATTAAGTCATTGTGGGTTTTTATTTCTTACATTTATGACAAAGGCAGAGATTAGGTTAGTAATTAGGGACTGTCTGAACTTCTAAAAACCTAATTTCATGATTCTTTGAAAAGAAATAATACAGTGGAAAACCTTTAGGCACATATGAATTGCACACTGGGGGCACTACATTGGCCCCATACTGATACACGCAACTCATACTAAGGAGATAAAATGGCAATACAGATTTTGTATGTGATGCAACAAATAAACAAATCAATTGATATTTTAAGCAACTAATTATAAAGACTTAATAACCAGAATTAACAAAGATGGATTTAAACTAACCTTTTAATTCTTCTGATTTACCTGAATTTTTAAAAATATTGATTTCCTTTAATAGGTAAAATAGTCAAGAAAAAAGACCGCTTGCCTTTATATTACCTGTGGTAATACACAGTTTTATCCTGTGTCTAGTATACATTTAATGCTAATGTTTGTAGCTTCAGTACACCCAAATGAGTCTTTAAACAAGCACCTTTGAATGCAAGACTGGATTTTTGCTTTGCCACTTTTCAGTGTGCTTTCTGGAATTACCATGAAATTTCCATTTTGGTATGATCTGGTAATGAGTCAGGTTTAGTTCACCTGAACATATTTATCTGGTTTAGTATTAATTTTTGCTTTTGTACTCAAGGCAACTGCAATGTAATTGTAAGGAAGCCATAAAAGTCATGAAACGCCCTGAGGGAGAAGACTACATGCAGAGCTATACAGAAAGGCACAGAGCTAAATCACAAGCATTACCATGCTTTGTATACACTACACCCCTAAGCCAGGAATTCACTACAGCAATATGCCACATCAGCTGCGAGCAGATCTGCACGCTGATTTATGCCTTAGATGTGTCATGATTCATAAAGCTGATGATTGGAGATCCTCAGCCATCTAAGTAGCACACTAATAACCTATTTAGTTATACCTTGCAGTTGCCAGTACAGTCAGATAAGGTTTGGGGATTACAGTGACCAAGACTCAGGAAACTTCAATTTAATTCCCACTTAACAAGCTTCACTTTTACCTGTTGTTTAATCAGTTTGGACTGATATTTGCAAAGTGACTGTGACCTTTAAATGCCCACACTGAGTGACCCTAATCAGCTCCTTAACTTTCAGAAAACATCTGCTGCATTTAATACTCAACCACTTTTTGGAAGTGTTGCTTTGGGTACCCCTAGTTAAATGTTTTCCCCCAGTTACACATTTATAACTTTTAAAACTGCAAGGCCAAATCCTACACATATTACTTAGTCACATTCTGTACACGTTATACCAATTTAGAGAATAGAATTCCTATGACAAGAACAGTTTCTTCCTGTTTACAAATCACAGTTATGTGTTCCAATTTAATTTGGGTTTTGCAGGTATTTTGATAATGATAACAAATTTCCATTCAACTGGAAAAAAATTGTTAAAGTGGTATTTTCAAGCTTTATCAACATATTATTCTTAAACTCTACTGCCACACCAATAGGAAGCTTTCTTCAATCTTCCTAAGAAAATAGTGACAGTAATAGATTACTTTTAGAAGCATGAAAAACAAAAATCATAAAAAAGTATTGTGCCAATCTAGCTGTCCATTGCATCAATACAAAGAAAATACTTAACCTCTAAAATGTGATTAGGTTATCTACAGGTGAATATTCTGTGTGTGTTATTTTATGTAAACATTTTACACTAAACAGCTGTTACAAAAGCAATTACTGTTTCTGGAAGATGCTAACTGAAAAACATACTAGCTTGATTAAATTACCATATAATTTTCAGAAAAGTTAAAAAATTCCTACTTACTTTCCTCAAAATTATGAGCAGTCCAAAGTTAATCAAACTACCTTTTTTCAAATGCTTTTTTACGATGTTTTAGATTTCTTTTCTTTCTGTAAAACTTAGCCTTACTGCATAATTGGAAAGCTGTTTTGAGTAATTAAAAAAGTACTGGAATTTTCTTGTGAAATAAAATTTACAATTTAAATGCCATCAGTCAGTATGAAGATAGAAAGAGATTTTGTTTTTAAATGTTTTTAACTTTAAAAAATTAGTTTGGTTTGAAAAAAGTCTATACCATGTTATATGCAATTATCATAAAAGAGTGTGATTTAATCATGTTCTTCTTAGAATCAGTGAAAACAGTGTGCTTATCTAAAGCTGATTGGTTACTTAAGTAAAAGCAATAACACTAAGAAATCCCACTGAGGCAATCCAGGTCTTGGTAAAGACAAATGGTTAGGTATCAGCCATAGGGATGTATGGGGCAGGATCAAAAAAGCGTATCATACTAACTTTACAAACAAAGAGCTGGTTGAGAATTCAAGACACTGGGGCCAGAATGGATGTATTCACTCCATCATGCAGATTTCATGCCTTCTCTGCTTTACCACTGGCACTCACATTAAGATAACATTGATTAATGTGACTGGATTTGCACTGCATGTTAATCTTGGGTTAGGAAAAGATATTGATCCAGTAGACTGTATGTAAAGTCTTACAGAAAAATGTGCATCCCTTGTCCCAGTTCTGGAACCACTTGCCAACAGCTGAAGCCTGTTTTTTATGCTGTATTAGTGGATCTTCAGCATTTTTTCTCAGGAATGAATGCAAAGATCAAAAGGGAAAATTAAAATTCCTAGAAATACCACCATGCAGCTGGTCCAAGAAAATATATTCTAGGAGCAAATAAGAGAAGAAGAAAGGCTCTGGGACCAGACAAGCAGCTGGGTTTCACTGGGCATCAGTGATGCTTATGTACCTCTTCCTTGTGAACACTGGCATGTGGCTGAGAGTAAAACAGGATGCAGTACCAAAATGCAGCACTCAAAGCCAGGGTCATCATACAAACTTATCATACAAACCTGTTCCTACAAGCCTAACATGTTCCTGCAGCTTTGACTGTACTCAAAAGGAACAGTTTAGACTAGAAGTGATGATACATGGCACATACAAATGTCTTTTTGGATAAACAATTTTGATGCCTTCAGACAAATGACTTTGGAAACCCAAAGTCTTTGACAAATAAAATCAGTGGTGAGGTGGTAATATCTAAGATATATTTTTACCAAACCCTTGTTCAGAACACTTTAAAAATAACTGGAATATAAGCTTAAGTTTCTTGGTTTATTAGTTGTATTTGACCCCTGGTATACCGAGTAGAATAAGCAAATTATTTGGTGTCAACAGTCTGTCTTCACTCAATGGTCTTCTTGAAATCCTGCTGCTTCTATTTAAGAAAAGTTTATGACCAGACCAAGCTGCATGGTGCCTACAGAAGTCTCCTATGTAATCTTCAGAAATGCTTTTTTCGTGTACAACAAAAATGGTGACATTTCATTTTGGGATCAAATGAATTGCTATGGTTCCAGGACTTTTACTTCTAAGTATGTTGGACTAAAGTTTAAAGCGGGTGTTTTTTCACTGATACTAATGCTAGTTGATATAAGGGAATATTTTTATATCTTTTTGAACTCTAACATTTAGCTTCATGTCCAAAAAAAGTTCTTTTGTGTACATAAATTGGCTAGAAATGCTACTAGAAAAGTGGTATTTAAAAATGTTCATTAAAACTTTTGGCAATAATTCCCTTCCATTTCCTAAACCTAGGCCTAACCATGTGTTGAGCGAGAATAAAGTCTTATGGTGTTAGATTTTTTTATGTCTTGGAGATGGAAAAACTTTAGAAATGCCACCTCCTATATATATATATAGCTGCTGAGTAAGTTGGTTGAGTTCATTGCAGTGGTAATGATTTTTAATACTCTGTAAAAAAAGTATGCAACAAGTTTTTCTTTTTGGAGTCCTTTAGAAATATTTCAGCAGAAGGAACATTTCCTTCTACTGGTTTCCAGTGACATGAATCAGAGTGTAAAACAAGATATATCTATACATGGTGGAAATGCTGCCATGAACAGAAGTTTGGACACAAGTCTCTTGATTTGACCGATCCAAATTACTTTGATAAGAGTGGCAGATAAAACATCACTGGGATTATTCCAACATAAGAAGACAGTGGTCTTCTCCCTTTCTTTAGACTGGTATGTACAGACAGGGAATAGAAAAATCTCTTAACTGATAGCAAATGATGAAAATTATTCTGTAATTACCCGTGTTAACATACGAATTTTCAGACAGACAAAAAGAAAAACCCCACTTTTGCTCACTTTATCCTTCATCTTTATTTTTTGATTTGACCCTTTACTCTCCCATTTACTGTTTAACTAGTATTACACAAGAAATGCTAGGCAAACTAGGATGTTGACAACATTCCACTCTATTCCACTGCCTTTTATTTAGTTGTGGTTTCATTGCTGAACTAAAATCCAGCTGTGGTACCATTTGCAGAAGTAACAAAAGATCACTCTGTAGATGATGTCAATCAATTATAATTCTCATCAGGAAATTGCATCTGTTTTATTTTCCAAGTATCTTTTGTTCTATGCAAGTCAGTAAATGTTTAAAAACAGTTATACCTGTAGAAAAGGGACACATTGATACTGATTATATGGTGGGTATGCTAAACCAAATGCTTCCATTAACTGCATTGTCAATCTCTTAAATATTGCATTTGATAGAAGTCGTATTTTTTTCTTATACTGTTATTTGTTATATCTGTTCGGAGGCAGGTTGATATAGAAACAAAGTATCTAAATTGATAATCCAAATCTACAGGTTTTTTTGTGTTAATGATACAAAATGCTGTTCTTTCTTGAATGCTATCTGTGCCTGTTCACAGAAACCAGGGCAGAGGGGAATGTTGAACCTTATGTGCATGTATCTCTTGCTACAGTGCATTGAATGGAAAACAAGGGTAACAGAAAGAAGACATACCTAGCAGTGTCAAGACACAAGCCAATATTGCTATCAGGGCTCCAGTGCTAAGTCCTGCAGGCAAGATATATGCTTCTGCATTGCATGTCTGAGCAACACCTTCTGCATCACAATCACAAACCCTGATGGTGAGTGTATTAGTGCTACTAAGTGAAGGTGATCCACTGTCCACTATGAATATTGGCAAGTAGAAAACAGACTGTTCCTGTCTTCGGAACCCATTTCTTTTGGTTAATACTGTCGCAGTATTATCTAGATAAAGGAATAAAAATAATTATTCATACATTATAAAATATGTGACTTTTCTAAAATACAAGACTATAAATAATACAGCCTTCTACTTAAAAGATTTTATAAAACATTCAAATTATTTCAAAAAGTTTACCTTTCCCAGTCATATTTTTGAAGCTGCAGAGGTAAGATTAACTGAGAAATCACACAAAACTAAACGAGAAGATTTCTATTTTCAACAAAAGAATATTTAAAAAATGCAGAGGTCCATTTGTTTTTAGCTAAGATCACATTTTCACATACAGATAGAGAGCTGAAGATGAGATCATTATAAAAAGAAAAAAATTACCCTACAGTGATAGATTAGGTATCTAAATACATGCTTCCACTTCATTTACAAGCATCTATTTCAATTATTTACAGATACAGATATCATATTAATGGAAGCAATGACCATATTAATAGCAGGAATAGGTTCTGAAAATCAAGGAAACATTTTTTGAATGAAAAAATATTCCAGTCTGTGAACAAACAAGGTAAGTGTGCATGCAACAAAGACATGCTGTTGTTTACAGACTCTTCTGAGATTCAAGATGGCTATTATAATCAGTCTAAAATGTGTAGTTTGACACTGGTCTGAGTTGTGTGATTAAAAAGCCTGCGTGTTCAAGAACACGTGTAAAACTCACTGTATACAACACAGATTCAGAGCTACTGAGAGGAAGGGAGTTACATCCCCCAGGATGTATAGAAATGTTCATTCACTTGGTCTATCAACTTACCTATCTATCCATAGACAGATATATTGGTAAACAGTAATCTTATTGTGTCATCTATTATGATCTATCTGGCAAAATATGCAAACACCTCTTGATATAGCATCACATAAGAGATGCATAAAATTAACTAATGTTGAATGAGACAGCTGCAGCTGCTGTGTCTTGTACCTCCACTGATTTTACAGGCACTATTATTACTTTTATCAAATTATAAGTTCTCTGGAAGAGGGTCTCTTTTCATGAACTGCTTTACAGTTCTCATGATGTCAGATTTCTGAACAGTCCTGTTCTAAGGCGCTTTTATTATTTTGATCATTGCTACTAGTAGAGTCTTCAGTTTTAAACTGCAAACTGTTAATTTAAAATTAATTTTTAACTGAAAATTAAGCATTTCATTAACTACACATAAAGTAAGGCAATGAAGACCTGCATGAAAGAATTTTATTAGGTCACATATTATTTAGTTACTGAATATTATTCAAATTCTGCCTGTACAAACAGTGTCCTTCAGTGTCCATATGTTTGTTTTTCTTGTTTAACTAATAGGATGACTTCGTAGCTCTGGTTTAGTACTGATCCATAAAAGAGCAATGCAAGTGCAATACTCTGTCTATTTAGTTCTGTTTGCTACAGTTAATAGCTAAACTGTCTGACACGTGCCCAGCTGCTGTATTGTGCAGTCCAACTAATGAGGGCAGTAATTAGAGTGTGTTCTCAGATATTTTAACTAACAGAAATGGAATGTCAGTGGGAGTCTTTGAGGAAACAGTTATAAGAAGTCTGTGCAAATATTATAGGCAGCTTTCATTATCAAAAGCATTCTTCAAAAAGGGATATACTTAGTTACTGAAAAGATGTGTTTTTCTAAAAACAAAACAAAATCCCTACAAATCACAAAACATCATCTATGGTGACTCATTTTTTATGGTCTGAGTTATACTAATAAGACATGAATTCCTGGACATTTTTCAGTCACTGCCACAAGGTAAAATCTAATTTAGATAAAAAACTCTAAATACAGGGGAAAAATGTGAAGAGTGATGGGGAAAAAAAAATTAAAAAGGAAAGATTTAAAGATTTGACGCTGCTCTGTTTGGCTCAAGGCTTTAAATGACTCAAAAAACAGCTTAATTCCTTTGACAAATAATCTACAGATAAAATTATTTGGCAGGCTGATTGTAGTTTATGTCCTTATCAGAACAGAAGTTTATGTAGGTCATAATAAGCATGCTGCATTAAAAATGGAAGGTGCAAGTGGTGGATATTTACCAAATCAAAATTTTCTTACCTTTGTTGTCCTGCAATGTAAAATTGTGGTTATTTGCTGCCTCTGCTGTTAAACTGAAGTAGAACTGATGGCCGTTTGGTGGGTCATCCTTATCAATTGCACTAATTTTTTGGATCACCTGTTTTGAGATACATCATTGAAGCATATGTACATGTACATTACATAGCTCCTCTGTTACCTATCAAAATATCAACCCTCCCTCAAGTTCTAATCATCTTGCATTTTGGTTTTCTACTATCCTAAGCATGTAGAGACTGTTAATGAGTGACTCAACTCTTTACCTGTACCAAATTTACTGGCGAAACCAATGCTCTGCAGGATGTGGGAGAAAGTTAGGGTCTGTCATTCACCAGAGCTTGGAGTACTAAACTACATAGCAGTGGAAGAAGTGTAACTTCTGGAAGGCTCTTAATGTAGCTCTCAGTGTCTGCAATCAATGTTGTAAACCTTCAGAAGGAAACCATGATTTTTTTTGAGGATTTGAATTCCTGTACTTTTTTTTAATATAATGAAAAACAGAATGGCACATCATAAGTATACTATTATTTTCTGGAATTTCATTACTATTATTTTTAAAATTGCACTTTCTAAAATTCTATCAAAATCTACCTCTAGAGAAAGTGTCATCACTGCTTAAAATCCACAAAAAATTGGAAACTCCAATTCTCTGATCCAGTTCTGATCAGACCACAGGGAAAAGAGAGGTACAACAATAAGAGCATGCATAGTCTGTGTTTCTCATGAGAACAAGCTAATAAACATTGTGGCTTTTTATCAGAATTTAAATTGTGAGGTGTTTTTTGAAATGTGCAATAAGCATCTACCACAGGAAGGACAATACACTGGGAGAAGGCAAAAAAGAGCAAATTCTTCCAGGAAATATATGGGATCTATGCAGGTGCAACATCAACTAGTTTTCTGGAAGTGGGAAGAGAGACTGAGAAAGTACATGTATTTTGTGAGGTCTTCCATAGTAGAGAGGAAAAGGCCAAATATGAGGGACACCAAGGAGAAACAACAAGCGATAGATTTACTTAAGTCTAGGACCACTTGGAAGATATTTGGGTGCCTGAAAATAGAGGAATAAAAAATAGGAATATATTCCCCTTGTGAAACTGTGTCCCTAAGGTCCATACTTCCTCGGGGGATTGAAAGTGTGTACTCATTTTCAGTATGGTGGGCATTTAGTCTCAGAATAACCTTTGTGTTACTTCTTCCCAATTCCCACAAAAATTAGGAGGAAGCATGCATTCTCAGTATTATTCAAAATTAGGTGAGTTAAGCAAAATGTATCAGTTATATATGTGGGAAAGGCAGAGATTTTAACACTACTTCCAACCAATACTTTTTATACATGCATCTCTCTTACTGTTTGCTTGTACTGTTCATCAGGGCCTCATTTTTGCTATTATAAGATGATTTTTCTTTATTTTAAAGCTGGAAGGCTTCTGTAAGGAATGGCTGATTAGGCTTTCTTAAGGAATGGCTGATTATCTGGTAAAAATAAACATAAAACCTATCAAGACATACCTGACCAGGCTGAGCATTTTCACAGACAGTTGTCTCATACTCCATGGCAAACTCAGGGGCATTGTCATTGATGTCAAGGATTGTGATGGCTACATAGCCTCTCCCAATCTGTGCTGGATTCTCTATAGAAAAAGTCCAATAGAACAATTAAGAGGAGATCCTGTCAAGTTATTCTGAAGATCATTAGCTTTTTCATTTGCATTCTTCTTTTGGATATGCATGTCAAATCAATTATAATCCCTCCCTCAATATAAAGAAAGCTCTTGTCTTGATCTTCTGGACCAAAATTTACGTGCTTCAGCTGCTTCAGTTAACCTAAGATTTTACTCTCAGGATCTAACGCACTAAACACAGCATTGAAACAAATCACATGGAAGGATAAGAGCAAGAGCAAGATGATGTAAAATCATTACAAAGCTAGCCAGAGCATCATTATTCATGGTTGCTATGGGAAAAAAAACAACTTTTTTTTCCCCTGAACTTAAGATAGATCAGAAGTCAAAACCAGAATTTTATCAGCTATGTGTAAGAGAAAAGAAGGCTGCCTTCTGAAGCAAATCCGAAAGTATTTAAAGTGCACACACAACTAAGTATTTCAATACTGTCATTAATATGTTGAACACCTTAAATATGAATCACATCCTAAACTGATACCATATCTAGCTATACCAGAGAAGCAAGATATTCTGACACCAAATTTTTTCTCCACTGAACTAAGCTTATTGAAGACCCAGCAAGGATGAATATAAATTAAAGCAGTACAAGTTTTTTTGTGCTCCTAGACTCTCATTTGTGTCAGGTATGCCCCTTATCTACCTCACCAATTTTTCTACCATCTAGGAAAATTTTTGTTTTCCATTTTGGGTTTTTTAGACCAAAATTCTACTTATGATAATACAAGAGAAATTCAGAGACACTAAATGATAAATCTTAATTTTCAGGTTAAACGTTAAATTAAGCTCACTGAAATCAAGAAGTGATCATTTTTATAATAGCAAGCCAGAGAACTGATAACTTTTTCATTATCACAGCCCAACAGAGTAGTAAAAAAGATAAAATTTGAAGATATGAACTCTTCAAATGTAAAAGCACTTCAGAAAATGTATTCAAAGCAGAACAAGTTTAGGTTTGAACTTGCATCCTAAGATTTCTTGCATCCATTTGAAGCATTACATTTTTTTAAACACTCTTCATCTTATACCAGAAAAAGACACCAAGTATAAAATAACTTCTACAGTGGTACCTTAGAGTCAGGAAAATGAAACCACATTAACATTCACATGCCCTTTTCTTTTTACCTTCTAAGAATGCTGTGGCTAACCAACAGCAATCAACTCTGAGTGCCCTCACTGAGATGGGATAACCACTCTCCCTGATCTTCCATATCACCTTTCCTGTAATAATTAGTGTGAGAATGCTGACTTAACATATTTTATCTTCCTTTTTACTTGCATTTCAGATGACAAAAGAGGTGTGAAGCAAATGAAATAGAAAAATATTTTAGAATTTTTATCATATAGATTTCTTTTGCATTAAGTAATATGTTATTTTTATCTGCAACAGTTTCCAACTGCCAGAATTTCTCCGAATGAAGTTCATAAAAGCCAAGCCTGAAGCTTTACACATAAACTGTCGATAAAAATCATTCTATGGATACTTACGACTTTCCATGGCCAAAACTGTGATATTATGAACAGCATTAGTTTCCCTGTCCAAAGATTTGGCAGTTGTAATGACTCCACTGTTGGCATCAATATTGAAATACCTTTCCAGGTCTGTGTTTCGATCTATTGAATACCTAGAAAAGGATGAAAGAAACTTTTCATTTATGTTCAATTACAGCTCGTAAAAATATTTCACTGATTTCTTATTAGAGGGAAAGTGTTCCCACTGTTTTCTTAGTTTGAGCATTGCTCAGTCCAGTTTCCCTGAGGCACTGAGAGAAGCAAAGCCACATGCAAAGGAGAGAGAATTACACAGTGGCTTGTGCTGACAGTGGTGGGCTCTACTCCCACAATGTCGTCTTAAGTGAGATTGTAGGTATTCCTTTGTCTTTTCTTTCTTCCTTTCTCCCGTAAAGCAAACTCAGGAATTAATCAAATAGCATCCTCCTGAGAGCCAGCTAAGAGGAAGGTGAGTTGGAATGTGCTACAAGGCTATACCAGCAGGCACTGATCCCATGGGGGCTGGCACAGAACTTTCTATCAGCAGCAGAAGAGCCCTTGAGTCACCCAGAGCTGCAGGGGTAGGGGGAAAAAGGAAAGATGATGCAGACTAGGGTCAAGGGATTGCATGTCATCACTGTCAGCTCACAGTGCTTTACTGTCATTAGACAAACACAGGCTCAAGCCCTTAACTCTTTGGCTTAACATATCTTTACCTCCCAATTTGTTTTAGGAAGGGGAGCTGCTTAGCAAACTGAAAATAGCATAAGAGAAAAGGTCAAAACACCTGTGGGTGATTTGCTTATATCCCTTTTGAGAGTAAGGGACAGTTCATTAGGCAGATTTAGATTTACAACTGGAATATTCTTGACATTACATTTATTATTGGGTCAGATTCTTGCACTCTCATTTAGGCCAAGTATGTACTCCAGAGCACTTGCCTGCACTCAGGATGAATTTAAATGTCTGAACCAGATCAAGCGTGATCATTGCAATTACTGACACACTGATGATATATTATTGATATAACATAAACCAAATTCTTTGAGCAACATGGAAAGAAAGAATTATTCAAGACAAAAAATGAGACTTCCTAGACACAATGATACTAAGAACGATTTGTTCGTTCTGTGTTGTAATATACCATCTTCTTTACTGTATTACTGTATTTTATCTATCCCTCTTAACTGTATAATTGATGTGCAGAGCCTTGTTACATAATCAGAATTGTTTTGCTGTATTATGTCACAGCGAGAGAGAGAACAACAAGCCGTAACAACAACAGTAGCAGCAATTTTTGTGTTTTACTGCTTTCTCTCTTTCACTTTTTCTTTTCTTCTTTCATTTTGTCTTAACTTCAGGCCATTTTTCACTTTATTTTTTGCCAGCATGCTGTTTATTTGGTCAGTGATGCTCTACAGCTGCTTTGTGGCTGCAAGTTTCCCCATGAGACTCTACCTGTCACCTCTGCTATGTAGTCAATCTTGGCAGGCCTTATAGCTGAGATTCAATCTCCTGCCAGATTTCCCTTAGAAATCCTTAGATTTCCCAATTATTAAGACTATCACTGTGCAACTTGAAGAGTCAGAGGAGAAGGAGGAGAAAGAGAAGGAGAAAAGGAGAAGGACAAGGAGAAGGAGGAGATGGAGAGGTGACAAAAGACAAAAACGAAGAAAGCAGTGAAGAAGGGTGACAGTGAGGGACGGAGGAAAAGCAAACAAGTTATACAAATTGGATGACAGATTCTTATGAAACAATGAGAAAAATAATTTTATGTATAGGAAGCAAGCAGTTTCCCTTATTTATAAGCATTGTATCCATACTCAAATACTAAAAAAAAAAATTAAATACATTTAATCCTTTAATTCCTCACAGCCATAGTACTTGAAAATCTTTGAGCTGCAGGAGTTTTAAATCCTTCAGTTAAGCTAGTTCAAACATCAATAGTTCTCTGGTCCTTATGAGATAACCTCTTATTTTCAAAATATTTATTATTTTCCCTAGTCCTTGGTATTGTCAAGGTTCTGTGTCTGATCTTGTAATTTCAACATTTTCTGAATTGTAAAAAATCTAGTTTTAATCAGTATCGATAAAATCCAATGTTTGGATGTTGGAATACTTATTTATAGATTAATAGTTTAAATTCCTTAAACAGATCATGAAAAGATTTATGCATTAATCCTCCTTAGCATATTCCAATTTTAGGTGAATCTGTCTCTGATGTATCATAGCATATGTAGAACAGCTTCAAATTATATTATCTTTCAGTACCTTTGACCATGTACATAGCAGGTTCACAAGAATATAGATAAATCCTCACTACTTTCCTTTTTTGCTCTCCCTCAAATTCCAAGAAACTTTGAAGCAAAAGGAATCTTCAAGATGTTAGCAGGTGATATAATTACTTTTTATGCTGGAATTGTAAAAATTAACCAGATCAAGGCCAAAAAACTCATCTTTATGTTTACAAAGAAATCAAAAGCATTCTGAACATGGCCTGTATTAATGGAACTGTATTTAAGCCTATTCTAAATTATTCTGGTTACCAGATATTATACACCAGATGCTAGCATCAGTGCCAGAAAATACTGCCACAGCAAAGATAATTTTCACAAGTAAATTCATGCCAAACACTCATCTAGGACTTGTTTATACATGATAGGAATCAGCTATTTTGAATATGTAGCAAATATATAATGAAAGAGATAGAACACTTGCATCACCTCTAGGAATGGAACATATGCTTAACTTCTGCAACACAAGATCTTTGCTTTAGAGATTACACTAGACTCCCAAGTTCATTTTCAATGCATGAAAGGAAAGACTTAACATTACCAAAAGAAGTGACACCCAAACAAGTACCCCACAAAGATCTTTCCCATGTATGCTCTAAGTAGCAATAAAAACAAATGAAACTAAGCACTAACTTTTAATTGTATATGAGTTCCTCCCCCTGCGGTGTTTAAATTCACAGAGTTCCTAAGTAAAAACCATTATTCTCTAGATCCTTTGTACGTTCCTTTGAGAATTAATATTACTACTCTGCATAAGAAAAATAACAAGTAGCTCATTACTGCTTTAGCTAAGGTGGTGAGTCTTTGCCCTTGAGCTCTGACCTTAAATACAGGCAAACATAAGATTGAGAATTTGTGTTCTCTTATGGTTTCTTAACAATCTTGGAAATTATATTGTGGAAGACTTGCAGGTTTTTCAAACACTGAAGAGGAAGGAGGAGGGCCTTGACAGTTTATGAATCTCCAGTGATCGTAACACTTCCCATTCAAATGGAAGATATTTGGCTGCATCAAAATTTACAAAACCAAAAGCCTTTAACCATCCTGACTAGAACAGCATGCATCTCATCCTGTCCACTTCTCTCATGTAAAGATTTTTCTCGAATGTTTCCTGCTGTGGGACCTCATCTCCAGTTTTCATGTGGGAATTTATGTCCTATTACATTCTGATTCCTAGGGCATAAAGACTATGAATCATTAGTCAAGCTATATGTATATATTATACTCTTTGACCCTGATTGATTTAAGAGAACATGACTTGCTGTAGATAGTAATAGGCTCTTCCTAAGGTTAGATAATAATAAATATGAGCAATATTTTTAGTTGATTTTTTCCTTTGGGATTCTGAAACTATATCTTCTTTTCTTTGTTTCACAAAGATTTCAACTTTTTTTTTTTTTTCAGAGATTCTGTAGCTCAGGTTATAAAAGTTAAAACATGCAAACTCATAAAACATCTGAATCTCCCTCTGCAAGGGAATAAAGCTTACTCATTACTTTCAGCGTAACCAAAACCCCTCCCACCACATGATGGCCAGTTTCAATGCAAAGGCTGAATAAATAATTAGGACCTCTTACAATTACCTGACTGGACTATTTGAAGCATCTGGATCATGGGCTGCTACAGTTCCGATGATCGTGCCAACCTTTGCTGCTTCAGACACCACCATGGAGTAGAGACGTGAAGTGAACACAGGCGGCTCATCAACATCTTCGACAATTATCTTCACTGTGGTCATATCACTGAAGGGTCCCAGACTCAGGAAACGAGGGTCAATATGCATATTGGCTGCCTCTATCCTCAAGGTATAGCTTGTCTTAGCTTCAAAATCCAGCTCCTATACAAGCAAAATTATTTAGAAATTTTATTATTCTGTGATCTTGACGCAAAACTGTTTTGCTTGAAACTTTTAGTTATGTTTTAAGGATAAAATGAAATTACCTTTTCCATTTGTATACAACCAGCACTTTTGACTGAAAGAGCATAGTTGGTTTTTTAACTTTCTCAAAAAACTATTTGAAATGTCTCACTAGTGAATATACTTTAGTGATAAAAATAGTTCTACTTTGTGAGTGAAACAAATGCATGAGGTAATGGCAAAACTTTCTGTAACTTCTGTGAGAACCAGATTCTCACTGATTATTCCACCATTAATTACTTTGTCTTATTAATATTTTTTCTGAGCTAATGACAAATACAATGTGACATACTACCCAGACATAAGAAACCAATATAATCTTTACAGGTTACTTACAGGTGAAAACACCTAATTCAGAAAATTTTCGGTGAGATTTTTTTATTATTTTAAATTTCTTTTTAATTTCTTGATTTTTGCATAGTATTTGGATTGAATAAACAATTTTTTCTCCAAGGTCTTATAAATTTGTGTAGAAAATGTGGCAATGACTTAAATGACACTGTTTATGCAGAATATTTTGTACTGAGATGCAGTGCAGCCTGGAGATTGTTTTGGTTTGTTTTGCTTATTAAGCAAAGTACAGTTTCTTTTCAAATACATACTGCATTAGAATAAAAAATTACTCTCCACAACAAAAGAGATGTGTGTAATCTGAGGATATTCAGATCCTTCAGAAAGAAGAAAATTTTATTTGAGGAAAAAATAATTTTAGCTCACGGGCCATTACTGAAAGAAAACATCAAGTTAATATTAGAACCAATTACTCCCAATCTATAGTCTTAGTTTGTCAGCTTGCACCAAACATCCAGCTAACTATTCCTTTGTAATTCCAAGTTTAATCAGTATAAACAGCAGCAAAATACCGAAGAACTTCTAAAGCTGCAGTCTGGTTACTCAACTATAACTTCAAACTATAATTCTGAGTGTACGAAACAGATTAACAATGTTTTTCTGCAGTTCTGCTACTGAATACATCACAGAGATCTGAGATGTGCTTGCAAATTAATCCTCCAGCATCTGCGAAACATTCCAGTACTCACTCAGAGGAGCAGCAGAGGTGAAACACACATCTGTTGACCTACAAGGGCCTAACTTCTCCATCTAGTTACAGTCAGATAAATCCCAAATGAGCATCTTAAAGTCAGTGATTATGTTGATGCTATAACACAGCTGCAAACAGTCTAGATTTAAATATGAAAAATGAACTGCAGTGCAGCACACTCAGAAAGGCACTGAACTTTCACAAACTCTGTGTGGCAGCAAAAGGCTTCTCCAAATGGGAATACATGTGATATTCATATTATGCAAGCACTTCTTGGATTGAATCAAAGCTGCAGTATCCACAGCTCTTGGAAAACAGATACGCTGAAATAGAAAGTTTATCTGGATGCTGGTCCCTGTACTGGATACAACTGGTCAGTATTCATTAATAAAACATGTTTAATAGTTCTGTTTATTTTTACTTCGGTTTCATATTTAAATTACAATACATGTGTTATGAAACAACCTCACAGCCATAATGCAAATGTGATGTCGGAATGATGAAAAATGCCTCAGAAACTTCATTCTGTGGTGACAACAATTAGGCAAGTGATATGACCAGATGAGCAGCAAGGTTAAAGAGAGGACAAACAAGCACAAATATCTTAAGACATCACATTTTCTAATAAAAGCAAACTACTAAAAACTATTAATTAAAAAAACCATAACCTGCAGAAAACAGCATAATAAATAAAGAAATGATAACCTGAAAAATGTCAAAGGCAAAAGGCTAACATTTGTTGAAATAAAAAAAAGAATCCAAAAAACACCAAAACAAAAACTTCCCCTCAATAAACAAAAAACACTGACCCTTTTAACAAAAAAAAGTATCTTTTCAGTCAGAATGTACAAAAGTATGTAGTGGAGAAAAGAAAGCTAATTTATCCTCAATAATGAGTGGTTTCTGTTGAAATTGGGTGATTGAGATTATAGTGATACCTAATCAAACTCATGGAAACATCATGAGACTGCAAAAAAATAGCTTCTTCTGATATACTAATGCCAACAGCACAGTCCTTCAAAGTTAAAGCAAAAAAAAAAAAATTTATTTGATTTACAAAATGTATACCATATATGCAATTGGAAAATTATATAAATTTTAATTTTATTTTAATGGACTAGCATAACAAAAAAAAAATTATTTTAATTAAGACACCCCCATGTTTCTATATTGATTAAAGAAGACTAGAACTTTATTAACTGGAATCATAAATAAGTGGTTTTTTATATGGATGTTTATCATGAAAGAGTGTTAGACTAGTAGGGAATTCATAAAAAATATACATTCATTAGAAAAGTATTTCCTCATGGAAAAGGATGAAAAACTAGCAGTGGTTTAGGTACGTATTCTAAACAGCCTTACTTACTAAGTGCATGTTCCACCTTCTCTAACTTATCCCTGTACATCTGAGAAAATCACCATATGGTCCTTAGTGTGATTGTAGCAAAATTCTTCCAGGAAAGATATCAGCTGGTGAGTACTTGGTTTCCACCAGTCACTAGTAAGGGAGTCTCAATAACTGAAAGAAGTAAACATCTGCTCTCAGCAACATGAATCCTTCCCTAGCATTCCTTCAGATACCTTCTGGTACCCAATGCTGCTGCAGTATTCAAAATATATAAGAAGTCATGTTAATGAAAAATAAATAAATAATTTTTAAAAATCAAATCTATGTACTCATAAAAAGGAGAACAGTTGGTGTTTAGAAGAGGGTAATTCTGGATTGAAGCTAGATTTTACAATATCAAGTGATTTTATTGCAGTGGCAATAATGTTATTTTCATTTCTTTCTAGCAGAGCCTGTCTTTTGTGGGGTGTGGCAAATAAGTATAAAAGCTACAGTCATCCTCAGTCTGTTTCTCTAAATTATACAACCTCAGATCCTGTGGGGAATACAGAGGTCTCAAAGTCTGAGGCAGAATATAATCTGAGAAAAACAAACAAAATATTGAAGATATGGTTAGTGCGCAAGAGCTCTTGGCCTGGCATAAATATTTCAACATTTCTTAGCTAATATAATGAAGAAATTGCATGCTGCACACAAATGAAAGACTGAGAAAGTGAATGGAAAATATTTTCTTTTTTATTTCCTCTTATCTAATTATCATTGGTGTCTGTTATACAAAGAGCATTATTTAATGACTTTTGGATCACGCCTTTATTATTTCCTGCTATAACAAAAGCACAAGATTCCAGTGAAGGAAAACCAAGTTAACAGACTGCAAATCACTACATCAATGGCGAAGGTTAAATAGACATTGTATGCTTGAGTCCTTCAGTACAGTGAATAGAGCTTAACAGCTTCATTAATATCTGTGCATTAGTATTATCTGATTAGATCCTGTGCAGGATCCATTAATCTTTCCTTTTGTGAGGTCTGTCTTTTTTTTCTTCTTCTTTTCCTTATAAGGGGTAAGAATTTTATCCTCTCTGAAGGATATTGCAAAAACAAGTCTTCTATTTCAGAGAGACTGAATATGAAGTTATAACTCACAGAAAGCTCATTTTTATAATGTTCATTTTTATTGCATGGTAACTGTAATAATGTACTTTTCAGAGGTGAAAATCCCATTTTTAAGCCCAGTTGAGGTTTTATATTGAAAACTGCAGTACATCAAACAAATGCACACAATCTCTCAAAGGAACCAGGGAAGTCTCAAGTTCTTATATTGTAAACTCTGATACGGAATTGAAATAAAAAATTCTAGCTAAAAAAAAATTTAAAAGAAATGTTAACAGTAATGGAAAGATAGCTTTTCACTCAAAAGCTTATACATAAACCCTCTCCTCCCCCCACTCCCATTTTATAATTGCCAATATTGCTTTTAGAAAGAACTCAGGCTTTAAAATAATCTCTTAGCAGTCAATTTCTATGAGAAAGTACTTTACAACATTATTTTTGCCTTTAATATTCATACTGGTTGGTGATCTTGGTGGTAGGGCTGTGGATTGAGGGTAGAAATGAAGGCAAAGTGAGCAAGAACGCTACCATGGGAAATCTTAATGCTTGCCATTTTCTTCTCTAAGACATTACAACTCTCACTCTACAGAGTATTTAGGGTGTTTTGTCCTTTTCTTTTTTCCCCTCTTAAATCCACTAAAATATCTCCATAGACTTCCAACTGGCTTGAATCATAACATTTCAAAAAGTCATATATGATACATAAAATTAAATTTATACCTTGCAGCCTTTTAGCAATTATTAAAAATACCATAACTACTTTAATTACCAAATATTTGATAAAAGTGTGGGTGGATACAGACCATCATGTTTTTATCTTTAGATGTTTTGCTACTAAGCTATTAATATTACTGAAATCTAACTTTAGCCTGCAATTTTGTGGATAAAGTGAGATCTGTGCTTACATGATGCTTTCTTTAGTACACTATTTCTAGGAATAGTGCTTTGGAAACCACAAGAAATAAGGGTTTGTGTATGTGCTTTGCTTAGAAAGGAAAACCAAGACTCCATT